>KZ506706.1:0-52207 GCA_002844005.1 Limosa lapponica baueri | reverse complement strand
TCTCTTCTTCTTCTCTTTGGCTGCTTGTGCCTGTTTGTGCTCCCATACCAGGTTAGTCAAGTTAGCCACATACTCATCTGTCTGCTGCAATAAGTTGGAAGGGACCTTAAAGATTATTGAGTTCCAACACTCCTGCCATGGGAGGGACACCTCCCACTAGAACAGGCTGCTCAAAGCCCCACCCAGCCTGGCCTTGAACACTTCCAGGGATGGGGGCATCCACAACTTCCCTGGGCAACCTGTTTCAATGTCTCACCACCCTCACAGTAAAGAATTTCTTCCTAATATCTAAGCTATATCTACCCTCTTTCAGTTTAAAACCATCATCCCTCATCCTAATAACAGTATATTATAATGATTTGACCAGCCTCAACTCATTTACTAGCCAAAACCAAAAAACCTGGAAGACAAAATAATAATAAAAATAATGACAAAAATCATTTCTGTCTGCTGACAGCCTGAGCATGTGGAAGCACAGAAAAAGGTCAGACATCAGGAGATTAAAATGAAGGTTCTAGGGACAGGAGGTAGTGCAGTGAATTTCTCCAAGCCTCTACTGAGGTACTGCAGACAGTGAAAATTTTTCTATCTGCCTGTCATTCGGGCAGAGGCCTACTGCAAGCTTGTTCAACTGGCATGGAGCCTCAGGGACACAGCAGAGCCCAGATCCAAGCCAGACATGGATGCAAATGAAGTCAGTGGAGAGAGAGGAGACATTCCTTCTCATCTTCCTGATACTTTGCAAAGCAGTATTTGACATGGAGAAACATCAGAGTTTTCACTGGGAAAAAGGTATCATGTCAGGTGTTAAAATGGCTTGAATCTTTCATGGGGTTGTATGCATACTTTAGGCTCCTATGTGCAGACTGTCATGGAGATCTGACTTCCATGGAGGTCATTTTTCAAAATGTTCATGACACTGACTGGATCTGAAGATCTTAAGCATCAGTAACAACCAGTTCTGCTTCTCCTTCCCTACAACCTTAGATTGGTTCTCTCATTAGGAGTAGTCAATTGGCACTGAATGTCAGAAAGGCAGAGGTAACACAGGGAGGTAGTTTGGAAAATTTGCATCAGGGTGTAGTCCCCCTTGATACATCATATGCATTCATCTTTTTCCATACTGCAGAAGACCGGATTTCTCATCACTGCCAACCTCTGGCATACCACCATCCACAAGGAACAGTTCCTATCACACCACCTCAGTCATATCTTCAACCATCTTGGCTGCACTACAGCACTGTAAAATACATACCATGGAGCACTCCAGATGCTCCAACAAGCCCATGCCTCTCAGCAACACAGGCTACCTATCAAACCTATCCACTAGCGCGTAACTGAGATTGCCACAGACTTTTCAACACAGTACTGCATCTTCATTCTAATCTTCAAAGCTCTCCCTGTAAAGACTTAGTATGAAAGGCCAAGGTGGCCACGCATCTCTCGTGCAGGGAGTCTCTACAGCAAGGCTGATGCTCATATAGGCAGGCATCTCAACCTTCTTCTCTACAAATTAAGGGCATAAGCCTCATCACTTTCTACAATAAACATTTTCTATGTTATACTCCTTTGACAGAAATATATAGTGGCATGCAATTAATAGTAGCATACCTATTAAAAATAAGCCAACTGATAAAAAAGAACCCAAACCAGAACTCGCAGCTGCACGCACTTCTTCCCAAAGGGAAAGGATGGGAGAAGAAATAGCTTATAACAGATGTTAATCTTTGTGCTTAACACATTACCGGAAGGTGCTTCAAATACAGTGACAACACGGTATAAAAGCTTATATAGAATAAAACAGATTAACAACTATATTTATTAAGGGCTACACTTTCAGCCAGGCCTCTGCAAGCCTTTCTTTTGAAAAAGCAATTTTGTTTCTGTTTTCTGCGCATACAGTCAATGAATATTAAATACTGTTGCAAAACCCTTAGTGTGGTTATATACCACGCTGATTAAGTTACCTTGAATTAGATTATCTTTCTTCTCCTCCACTAGCATTCCACCACATCCCTCTGGAAGCACTGAGGGTTATATACCAGAAAGGTGCATGACATTCCTTAGGGGATTTTAGTCCTTTTCTCCTCTGATATTGTAATACTGACTTTACCCAATTCAATTATTCCTTACTCAAACAAACCATAAACTGCTCTTGTCTTTCCATTGCACAGTTCTGTGTAACTTTTTATACAAGCATGTCTATCTGCTAGCTTTTTCTAGTTTCACAAAAGCCTGAGTTGCATTTAGTAATATTTTTCCACTTTCTAATGGCTATACACATAAAAAAATCATTAAAAATAATGACTTGGTTCTTTTTTTTAGACCTATGATGCAAACAGAGAGAGAGGCTTTGCCACAGACCAGTCTGTTAACACATTTCTTCTACAGTACACAGTAGCATCACACAATTTGGGTTGTGTCTACAGGAATCATTTTCTCTTCCAGAAGCCCTGCCACCAGGGAAGAAGTAGTGGTTGGTTTTGGTACACATGTGAAGAGAAGCAGCAGCTAGCAGCGGAGCTGCGCTCATGAGAACTATGACAAGAAATTTTAAAAATGAGAACTTGCATTTAAGTTTTGGGAAAATCTAGAGACCACAGTCTCTGGCTGGGCTTACACAGTACCCAGTGATGGACAAATGCACGGTAACAAAACAGCCCCTGTCCCAAAGCAGCCTGCAGCCCAGTGGCCGAATTCAGACCCTACTGAATTACGCATATTAAAATCACTACAGAATATAAAAAATAAGCAGCACTTGACAGCAGGACTGGCTAGAGTCAATTGAAAAACATGCACGTTTCATCTAAAGCAGTTGTGTATAACTGTTTCTTTTCACCACTAACCTGCATGATAGCTCCACCGCAGGCATCTGCTACGCAACTCCCTGCTCTACTCTAATCAGCAATGTCACAAGCAAAGCCATCCCAAGCCTTGCCTTCAACCAGGACTGGAAAAATAGGTCAGGGAAATAGCATTATAATCTGATTTAACTGCTATTCAAATCACCACAGTCTCTCCATTAATTTGAATGAGAATTGGATTGGGCCCAAATTACTGACAACAAAATGGGAGGTTTATTTTAATATCTTCACCATTTTATTTAAAATCTTCCATTCGAAGAACAGAAATTAAGATTTCCCACATGCCTTCAGGGGGGTCAGAGTGCAACTCAAATTTTTACGTAAACCAGCTCAAAATAGACAGACTGCCTGCACTGCATTTGGAAGTTGGAGCCCCAGCCTGACATAAGGCCACTCCCGCCTCATAGTTGATGGGTGCTACAAAGCCAAGGAACATCTCAAGAGTAAGAGAGTGCACCACCCATGGGTTTGAATAGAAGACCTCCATGATTTGCTTCCTAGAGTGCAGTGAAGAGTCTGCAGCTTCAAATCATCTCACCCAGCTAGAAACCTCAAAGGCTAAAGTAAGAAGACAAAGACTATCTGGAATTCATTTCCCAAACATCACAGCTCATAGCAGAAATTTTGTTTATTTGATGAAAGCAAAAATAACTTTGTATTCTGTAAAAAAAAAAAAAATTGAAAAAAAGAAATTTAAAAAGGTCTGCCAAAGAGGCTTGTTTTGGGAAATAATGAATGCCTAAAGAAATACTGTTTGTATTGTGCAATGAACTTGTAATTAATGTTTGTTTGCTCACCATTTAATAGCTGTTCTGCACTAAGTGATGGGATTTTTCTGCCATTTGTGAATGTGCAGATTTTGAAACTTCATTCCCCATATGGAAAAGCTCCCAGGGGGTCATATCATAAACCCATTCAAATGAACAAAACAAATGACAAGTATCTGTACAAATGTGGAAAATGAGAAAGCTGTATGTATTCTTTTACATAAGTATAGTTAAGTGCCTCAGTTTACTTGTGTGGTATTTTCCTGCTTGACTGCACAGAGGTAAATCAAAAGAGGCTGTCTAGATGAGGAAAATGAAAGCATCAAAAATATAAAACTCCTTTGGATGTGATGAGGGGCCCTTACATAGAGGAGTCCCCTGTTTCTTTCCAGCCAGCCTGTCAACGTTTATGCCTGTCACGACTGCATCTAAATCTAAAGGGAATCTGAAATCCCAAAGAAATTATGAGACTGGATGAAAGGAGAAATGTCAGGTAGCAATCGGTGGTGCTCTCAAGAATGCAAACACTGACCTGGATTAATCCCACTTATCTACATGCACCTGAAACAGAAGTTCAATCTGTCTGGCTAAAACTGAAGCCACTTCCAGAGGGTGACTCAAAGACACATAGGCTCCTAACACAGCAGGGATCCCAAAAGGGATCCATCTAGGCCTTCCACCCTTCTAAAGACAAGAAGAGAGGCAGCAGCACACAGAGACAAGATTAAGCTATCTTTGGTGATTGCCACCATGCCTGCCACTGCACTTGCACAAACTACACCTAGACTTAGCTGCTTGAGCAAATAGGCAGGCACGCAGGTAGCCTTACTGAAGCCTTTGCTGCTATGGTTTCATTGGGCTCTACACAATTCACTGTTAAAGTTAGACTTTGCAGAGATGCATGTCGAGGAAGGTGCAATACCTGGCAGCACAAGATTCAGCCCTAGCTAGCATGCACGAGTATGGACATTGTACTGCTTTAATTCTTTGAGCAAAATACTATGGACTTCTTGGTAAAGGAACGATGAATATTGTTTTCTTTTGAAAAAGCTGTCCCTTTAATTTGCTGCTACGTGGGCACCCAGAGTAAAGGTTTTAGCAGATGCCAAACTCAGTTGGGCCCTGCTTGTTAGTATGCTTGGGAAATGTCAGTTCTAGAATGGTAGGATTTTGCCACTAACTCAGAGCAAGGTACAGGAGCCATGCCTGTCACTCAGGAGGCAAAACGAGGCTAGTAGCCGACCTGCTTTGTAACTAAGTCTGATGCGTAATAGCTGAGAGGACATGGACTGTGATAGGATTTAATTCTGCATTTTCCAGATCCTACTGAAAGGTATTATATGCCCCTTAATTTCCAAAATAATTTTTAATTAGGTGCTTGTTTTCTCAGAGCTATGAGGGAGAAGGCATTATTTTACCATAATGCCTTCGTGGTATTACACGGCTTTGCTTCCTGGCATTTTTATATTTCCATCTGAAGTTTCCAGTTCTCCTGGACCACAGATTCCTCTCAACCCTCAAAATTTGCCAGTGATGACTATGCGCTCACCTGCAGTTATTACAAAGGAGAGCCTTCACTGTGATACGGTGCTGCAGCTCACTTACAGTGGCCTCCTAGATCACCTGTATCCAGCTGTTTCTGGGGAATGACAGCTTTACATCACCGTGATTTAAGGCTATATTGAATGAAAGCATTTGACTACTTAGAAGTCAAACTTTCCACTTGTAGATGAAAACTTGATCTCTCTTAAGATACCCAGCAGAAAGCTTTGATGGGTGGAGGAAGTTCCCCACTAAGAAACAATATGGAAATTTTAAACTTCTCTGTAAGCTTTGTGTGAGAGAGGAACAGATAGACCATGACAAACTGCAAAGGAGGACACAGCCTGTAAAAGGGGCAAGCTGTTGTTGAACAAGGAGGTATTGGCCTGTGAAAAGTCAGAAAAACCTCTGAACTGAAGATGTACCTCTGATAATGTGGTCTTACATACAGCTGCCTACTTTGTTTTTAGTTTAGGCAGAAATAAGATTGCTGTGTGGTTATTTCCCATGCTATCTATACAAAATAGAAAATTTAGCGAACTATGGCTCGAGGCTGCTGAGGAAAGGTTGGTGTTTCATTAGTATTAAGTATGATTGCATAAACAGGTCTGAAATTGAAGGCTGTGCCAGGAAAGGAGTGGAACAAAGTGAAATACAAACACAAATATTGCCATGAGCTAAACAGCAAGACAGAAAGGATATATGTTCTTTTCAAAAAGTTGAGGAAATCACTTCCTCTGCTTTTTCCAATTCTTCAAAATTGAATCTAACACTGAATGAAAATTTTTCTACTTAACAAAAGTATAGGACATTGATGCTTCTCTAAGTGCAGCATTTGCAATGCCATCATCATTGCTGAAGCATAACCTTAATGATAATTTAAGCCCCTGTTACAGGTCTTTCAGCTGCTCTTGAACCTCATCTATTTTCAGGAGCAATCTGCTCATCTTTGACACCTCAAAATGGCAGAAATCAATGTGTTATTATGCCGTAAGAACAACTGAAAAGCAAAGTCTTGAACTTGATAAGAAAACTATAACCTTCCTTTATGTTCACAACTTTGCCTTCCACAAAATGTAATTTAAAGAGAGAATTTAAGAACTTTATCTTGGAAATACTCCTTCCTCCAGGCAGATTTAGCTCACAGATCTTCTGCTAGATTCTGCCACTAAGAAAATATTAGGAAAAAAAAAAAAAAAGGAACAATAGGAAGACCCAACGTTGACTTCAATGCTAGAAAAGTGTTCACATATGAGAAACAGACCTCTAAGGGCCACACAGGGACAAATATATTTATACTTAATAATAACGAATCTGAAAAGCAAACCGTAGAACTGCAGCAAAACACTTGTTGAAAATGACATCCAAAATTTTTGAGCTAGAGGGTTGAAATGGGGAATAAAGTGTATGGTTAAGGAAACAGTGATCAATATTCAGAAAAGAGAACATGGTTTGAAAGGATTTTAAAAATCTGTGAGTGTAACTCTCCTTTCAATCCTACCCAGCCAGTCTTGCCTCAGTCTGGCACCTGGGTTAGTTGGGCCAAAACTTTATACTGGGATAGACAGGGATAAGGTAAGTAAGTTAGTAAAAGAATGTGTGAGGCTAAATCTTGAACAGAAAGGTCAATATTTCCAGCACTTTTTTTAATTACAGAATTGCAGATTTTCACTTCAGTGATTTGTGATTCATCTTTTAAAGCATAAATTTACATTTCACCATATGTACTTTGTTCTTCCACAATGAATCTACAAGAATTTTTATAGCTTTTCATTGTGCTAATGGTATGCTTCCAGAAGAAAACTTATTTATCTTTTTTTTATTAACTAGAGAAAATCACAACTGCGCTGTTCAACTCACTGAAGGTGAGTATCTATTCAGAAAAATAAGTGTGCTGACCTACCCAGGCCTGGGCACCAGACACAAACAGAGTAGAATACATATAGAATGACACAAAACCCACTTTCGAACTGTATTTTGTACCTGAGGTAGCACTGCTGGTCCTTGTCCTGCCAACCTCTGCAAGGAGCTGACCTGAGGAACCTTTATGGGCACTGCAGTGATAGTTCCCAAAGTCTGTTGGAAGAAAAACAGTTGAATGCAGTTTAAAACACTTGCACAGCTTCCCCAGATAGTATCTGCTTGACCTAGCAGTTCCCCTTTTAACTCTTTTCCTCTTCCCAACTTATGATGGAAGGCTATAATACATCAGTTTATTTGAAGCTCTCTCTCTTCTGCCTAAAGAATCTGAGACTCTTCCTTCTCTTCTCTACAAAGCACTGTTAACTATAGCCTATTATCTCCTTAGAGCATTTGGTAATTCTAAGCGCAAAGGATACATCTCATTGTTGTGAAGTTTTTTTGGTACACAAAGAAAATACAAGTGTCATGTGTGCCATGGCTGAAGTGCCATCTAGGCACTAGCTTGTTTCCAAAAGAGATGTGAAGAAAGCTGAAACGCGCCACAGTGAAATTTCAAAATGTTCATTGGTAAGATGATGCATTTCATGGAAGCAAGGGTCACAGGAGAAGTTCACAGTGTCTTAGTAGATAGTAAATACTGAATTATTAAAACTGAAAGCTACCTACTACAGCACATTGTAACATAATGTTCAGGTAAGACAACATCCGTTTGGGCCAACACAGCAGCTATTACTATGCATATTTCTTTTCTTTACTCACCCTTGTCTAAGTCGTATAACAAATTTATTCAAAGCTTATTTAAGACAGAATAGAATAGAATAGAATAGAATAGAATAGAATAGAATAGAATAGAATATTTCAGTTGGTAGGGACCTACAACGATCACAAAGCCCACTTCAGGGCTGTCCAAACATTAAAGCATGTTGTTAAAGGCATTGCCCAAATGCCTCTTAAACACTGACAGGCCTGGGGCATCGACCACCTCTCTAGGGAGCCTGTTGCAGCATTTGACAACCCTCTTGGTAAGGAAATGCTTCCTAACGCCCAGTCTAAACCTGCCCTGGTGCAGCTTTGAACCACTCCCACGTGTCCTATCACTCGATACCAGGGAGAAGAGATCAGCACCTCCCTCTCCACCTCCACCTCCTCAGGAAGCTGTAGAGAGTAATGACGTCTCCGAACTAGACAAACCCAGTGTCCTCAGCCACTTCTCATAGAACATTCCTTCCAGACATTTCACTAGCTTTGTTGCCATCCTCTGGACGAATTCAGGTATCTCAACATCCTTCTTAAACTGTGGGGTCCAGAACCGCACACAGTACTCCAGGCAAGGTCACACTAATGCTGAAAAAAGCAGGATAATCACCTCTTTTGACCAGCTGGTGATGCTGTGTTTGATGCACCCAGGATGCAGTCTTCCCTCTTGGCTGCCAGAGCACACTGCTGGCTCCTATTGAGCCTGCTGTCAACCAGCACCCCTGGATCCCTTTCTGCAGGACTGCTCTCTTCCAATTTATACTTGTGTCCTGCATTACTTCACCCTAGGTGCAGAATCTGGCATTTTTATTTGTTAAATTTCATCCAATTAATCATCACCCAATGCTCCAATCTATCCAGATCCCCTGCAAGACCTCCTGTCCCTCAAGAGAGTCAACAGCACCTCTGAGTTTGGTATCATCAGCAAACTTGCTAATGGTGCATTCAACTCCTGCATCCAGATTGTTGATAAATATAGTGTACAGGACTGGCCCTAGAATGGAACCCTGAGGAACGCCACTGGTGACCAGTTGCCAATCAGATGTAGCCCCATTCATTACAACCCTTTGAGCTTCAGCCAGTTCTTCACCCAGCACACCATGAACCCACACATCTCACAACTGGACAACTTGTCCAGAAGGATGCTTTGAGGGACAGTATCAAAAGCCTTACTAAAATCCAGAAAAAATATATCTACCACCTTCCCTTCATTCACTAGATGGGTGACCTTATCATAGAAGGGTATCAAGTTAGTTAAACAGGACTTTCCTTTTGCAGACCCATGTTGACTGTGCCTGATGATTGCGTTATTCTTTAAATGCCTTTCAATAGTTCCCAATATAAGATATTTGAGGCAACTCCTTCTATGAGCAAATATATTGCTGCATTCTACATAAACTTTACTTTGTAGATGAAGAAGTGGTACTTTTTAACCCAGTATTATCTTTAACCCTTACGAATACAGTTGGATACCAAGAGCAAGCAAGTTATCTTTCTGTAATACAGAGTCAAGTACACACAAATTTTCCCCTCGCCAAAAAATCTCTGTGTCTGTTTAGCTCCAATCCTTTGCTGACTTTTCATCTGTCTGTAGTAATAGAGATATCTATAGCTGTAGATTTATGTGTTCTGCTATAGATGGTTTGAATGACATCTCTTTTTCAAGCCTCATCCACAGAGGTTCCTAAAGTACCGGATCTGAGATGTTGTGTTAACTTGTACTTTATTTTCTGCATTAAAAAGACAGCTTATAAATTTAAGATTTGGTCATAGGTCTAAAGAACATAGCTAACTTTTCCCCTTCAATCTCTTTCATTCCTTCATCCTTGATTACAGTTCATATTTTGGTTAACTGGCCAACATTCTTATGACAAGGTTTCATAACTTCTATGTAACGTTTCTTAATTGCTGTTAAGACAACATGGCAATATAAGCAAGCAGATGATTGTCATTACAACAGCAAGAGACACTTAGCCACTGATCACAAAAACTTATCAGGCTGCTAGAAATAGCTAATAAGGAAAGAAAAATAGATTCAACTGAATTTCTCTAAATTTAACTCCCCTCAAAACAAAAGTATCGGACCACAACCAGTAACATAAAGTATGCTAATACTAGCCCAATCTGGTAATGAAATGTGTCAATAGAAAGGAAACTATAATGTAAGCAGCTCAAGGAAAGCAAAACTGTGTCAGGTCCATGCAAATATGTTCTCCTCAGACCTGAATAACAGACTGGTAAACAGTCTATTTCATTCTAACTACAGTGTTTTATAAGAATACCATGCATTTGCATGCAGAATATTTTTAATAGACTTGTCCTACAGAGTTTATATTTTTAACTCTGCTACTCCTCTTGAAGACATTTGGGGGTGTGATGTTATATATTAGCAAAGATTAAATTTGCATAAGATTTGCCTGAGTTAAACAACAAGGAGAGCTCTACAGTCATAAACATGCAAGACAATTTTTCCTGAGTACTCGTGGATTATCAGTACCCTGGATTATCTGTGGAAAAATATACTCCATTAAAATCCTGTCTTGAGCCAAAGGAGGGGAATGGGGTGGGTGGCTGTGTGTCGCAGAAAGCAGCATTTCCACCCATGGATGACAGAACAAGTAAGTTATACCTTCCTGCAAAAGTAAAGGTATTGGCAGCAGAGTGAGAAACAGAAGGGGCTATTTCCACCACAGTTATCCTTACAGGGTGACACATGGAATAATAACAATGGGAAGGATACTATAAACTATCTCAGTTAATTACTTCTTTGCACTGTCTACCATATCTACCACTATAGTATGTTCAGACAGAAAAATACCTAAGAATTCATTTTACTTTTCACTATTTACATTGGTTTGTTATTGTTTCCCAGCTCAGGCAATAAATAGTTCAAGCTGTTATATCAGCAGAATTCAATGACAGAAACCTCTGTACTTTTCCTGTAACGCATTTCATCTGTTATCTCAGGGTACTTCACCCAGGTCAGTGTTATTGTCTCCATTTTAGTGATGAAAAAAATCGAGATTTAGAGGTAAAATAATGTTGTCAGGGCTAGACTGTTGTACAGGTGGAAATGCAAGCCAGACTTCTTACTTCCAATGTCCCATTCATGTGACTGATTAACCTCATCTCATCTGTTGATGCAAAGTTACATCTGAGTCACCTAATTTTTAGGTCAGATTTTAATGATCAGATCAGGATGTCTCCATGATGATGGGCGGAAGAGGTGAAGTATAAAACAGAGGGAATCGCAGTTGCTGTCTCTGCAGTGAAGGTGGTGCAGGTGCTAGAATGGATGATTGGGCAGTTCGGCTCTGGGTAAATTTTTCAGTGCATTTCAGAACACTGCTTTGTGCCAGTTTAAGTGGTAAATAAACAAGCAGATAAAACCACTTACCTGGCTAATAAAAAAGTAAACGTCCTTATCTGATGTTCTTGGCCAGGCAGTGAGAACTGGACAAACTCCCCAGGGCTCAAATTATAACAGGACAAATACTGCTCACACTCACCTTAATACTTCAGTTCTAGCTGGGTCCTCAGCTCAAGCCCATGGGCTGCAAGAGGTGAGTAATCATGATAACTTCTTCCCAAAAAGGGAAATAAACTTTTTTACCTTCTGTTAACATTGCCACCTATTTTCCCTCACAAACTGTCCAGGCTTGCCACGGTGAGCCTGGTGGATCAAAGACTCAGCACCCACTAATTCTACACTATCACTTTCATCCATGTGGGCCTTTTTTTTTCTCTTTCCTTTTTTCCAATTTTTCCAAAGAGCAAGCTGGTGTACATTCTTATTCACCTTTAATTAACAAGCTGAAAAGACATTTTTCTGGCAATGCCTGACCTTTAAGCACTTTGTATGAATTTATCGATACCAGCAGAAACAATAATTTAAAAGGTTATTTTATGAGTGCTGAATAGTTTATGGCAGCACTTTTGTCAAGATAAATGAGTTTCTTATTTCTACATTTACAGCTCTAAGCATTTTAATAAAAAAGGTCCATAAAAGTCAAAGATTACTCCAAATCTCTCCTCTATCTAAGTCTATTTGGGCTTTTCTGGTGACCCCCCGAAACGCCTACAATGTGGAGGGAGCACTGAAATGTGCAGTGATGGGGGAAAGTGAAGAGCCAAGTTTCAGTTAGCCTCAGAATTGTTTTGATTTGATTTTATGCATTTAAGCCAGATTTGCTATCTTTATACTCAGAATTTTTTTCAAATAAAAGCAAATTCTTCAGGTGTATTTCCTACTGTCTAACTCACTGAAGTTTACATCCAGCATCATTTTTTATCCCAGGGAGCTCATGACCCCTTGCTAACTTGTACCTCAAGCACCAACCCCAGCCCTGGATTAGAATAGGAACCTCAGCCACTAACTACATCACCCGCTGTAGAAGTTATTGGCTAATGAACACATATGGCTGCAACATAAACCACTTCCAAACCCCTGTCTTCAGTGACCTATACAGAGCAGACAGGTATCTGGCATGTCAGGGATGCCTCTTTCGCTTGAGCAACCCACAGATGCCCTCAGACAGAAACCTCAGCAGGCCCACTGTGTCGGTGACTCGCAAACTCAGTTGTTGGGTAAATGTCATCCAGTAGCATGCTCCAAAGGGTCACATTTCAAATCGCAAAAACAGGTGAAAAGATGCAAATGAAGTAATCTTTTCAGTGGTTAGTTTACTCACTAAGAAAATAATAATGATAAGACTTTAAAAAAAAAGAAAGCCAACCCAAAAGCCCCAAAACAAGAGGACACAGTTGCATTAAAAGACAAAAAAAAGCAGTTCCTCCCATGTAACCAAAAGAAAGTGAAAAATATAGAAGATATTGCCAAGTGCAGTTAAAAAAGACAATAATTTCTCGCCCTCAATTTTTCTATTAATACCCAATAGCATTGTAATTATTTGTTCCAGTTTTTCCTATGCTTCTCATGCATTAAATCAACACCATCCCTAGATCAAGGCTCTCAAAGAGAACTGAGGGATAGAAGTATGGGGACAGTGGCAAGTAGAAGACATAAAAAGTGAAACAAAGAAGTATGGTATGGACAGAGAATAAGAAGTTAAAGGATGAAGGGTAGAGATGGTTAGAGGACAAAAGGATGCTGAAGCAGAAACAAGGATGAGATTTACATTGCCAATGATCAGACTAAGGGCCTACTGTCTATTATGTTATAACTTCTTTAGTCAATGACTGAATTTTTAAATCCACGACCTACACACATTTGTGATTTTAGTACACTTCTGCATTTCAGCCCTGAATGAATACATACATATATACAGATATGTATCTCTGCTTTATTGAAAGATGCTTACATTTTACTCTGTTTGGGTAAATATATTTCTCAGACCACTGCTATGTTTGTTTTGAATTACAAATTCCTTCCCCCCCTCATTTGAATGTACTAACAAATGCTTAAGGACCTGTTCCTACAATTCATTATCCATACAGGCTCATTGTGGAGCTTGGGTACATGAGCAGTTTAGGATTAGATCACAGACATAAAATTGTTAGGGGACACAACTCTCCTCCCATTCCAGAATTATACCAGTACAGACAAAAATCACTGAAGTCAATCACTGAAGAGAATCAGATTCAATGAGTAGCAGAAGGTTAAATAGCCACATAGTTTCAAAACCTTTCACTACAGCATGTTACCAAAATACTTAACTCAGGAATATATAGGTTTGTTGTATCTTAGGAGAACAGTTCAATTATTTGAGTTCAACTGACACTGCATTGCTGTATTATTTGCAAACTATTTTATACTGACATCATTACTGCAGCACAAATATTGTGTTCCTACAATGTATTATAGAAACACTAATCTTTTTCTTTTTAAAGTACATATGCATCTCTCTAAGATCTAGGTCTTCGTGTTGCAAATAAGACACCTAAGCTATTAAAAAAATGTTTTTGTCTGTTATGTGTTCAATATTGGCAACAACAGTTTTACAGAATGGATTTTTAATGTGGTAGTGACAGGGGAACAGATTGCTATGGCAACAGCAAAGATGAAAATTCTTAACCTGAATGGATCGTCACTGAAGTAATTGCAGGGTTTTTTTACCCATTCTACATCCATTTTACAACTTGAATGCTGCATTCAACCTTGAACTTGCTTTATATAAATGCCAAGCACTATAAGCAACCTCCAAGTTCATCTGACAAAACTTGCTGCACCTTACCTCACTAACACAGGATAGTTGCTGTCCCATAGTTAACCTAAACACCTGAATGCTATTATTTTTCCATATACTCCACTAGTAAAAGCACTGTATGTTTGGAAATAACTTTGAGGCTCCTGCAAGACATGTATGAATACACACTTTTTCTTTCCTTCTAGACTTAGCTTTTACAAAAATCTGCAGAAATCATTCTTCATTTTCAAAGTACAGTGAAATCACTGTGCATGGTATTTCTAATAATCTGGTGCAATAATGGCCTATTTCATTTTCACACTCAGATTGCATCCCAAAGAGATGGCACTTCAGACACATATTTTGTGTACAGTAATGTAATTGGGATTTCATAAAAATTTAAAGATTTCTCTCCCAGCTTTTAAAAGTGTTTGTTTTCCCCACTTCCTTTCTCTGTACTCAGAATTCATTAATCACGCTCTTGTATGCACATTTATTATTGTTATGAAGTAGACAGTCAGAAACACAAGTCCTCTTGCTTTTTTACAGTATCAGTATTTTTGCAACCATCCTTTCTTTGGGCACTAACAATACCATTTCAACCAACCCTCATTATAGCCAATTAACAACGACTCAAGCTACGCTAGCTGCTTTTGCACTGAAACAGCCTACAAGTGCTCTCACTGCCTGTTACAAGGCCCAGTACCCAGACAGCAACAAGCAGCAGGAGGCAAGGTACCACCTTAAATTCCAAACTTGCTTTGAAAACCATGGTGTGACCAAATTCTTAATTGCTGCTGAGGTATTCCTACTCATCCCTTTCACCACCACTCATCTGGAAGGAAACCCACAGCGGTATGAAAGCTCATGAGGGTATCAGAGAAGTACATGCAGAGATAAAGCAAACAATTTTCTGCTATTTCCATGTCACTTAAGTTTTTCAGAGCACCATCTAATTTATCTCTGCTTCTACCACAGCTCTCAGACTTTGCAGACCATTGTCTCTACTTCTTACCACTTGCACATTCCCATCTGGGTAAACTCAAAAATACAAATTCTGTTTGAACACACTGTGGGTATGCATTATGGCAAAGTAAAAACTTGATGAATAAAGTTAATGAGTTTTCCTGGTTTAGAAATTCCACTGGTTACTTATGCAAGAGGATAGACAGCTGTGCTGAATACCTGCTCTTAAACACAGCTTCCATCACATTATTTTATTTACTGGTTAGTATTTTTTTAAGGCACCATTATGTTTATCAAAGGAAATAGTCAGGATTTTTCCACAGTCATTAGATCACACTCTAAATTTAGGGAGAGGGTGGCGTGGGAGAGAAGAAAGTTTGGCTATGTGAACTGTATTAGCATGCACGTATCTGTTCTGTGATTTGAAGCTTTATTCAGAAATCATATTCAATTAAGTCTCCGCCTCCTGCACAAATGAGTATAGTCTCACTGAGTTGCAACAGCAACACTCAGCAGCTGTGATCACACCTATAGTCACTTGCTCAGCTGATTCATAAAAGATTTGCTGTTTAACTACTAAACTGTTCCAGGTTGATGTTGTTTTTAATGACTAATGTCTTCAAATTACTTATTGTCTGTTCACAGTCTGCAGAAATATGTCTGAGTAAAGGGAAAAATACATGCACAGCGTGTCGCACAAAGCAGTTTCTAGACTCTCCCTCAAGTGAGTTCAAGCATGAATGAAAATCTTCATCAGAGCCCCAACAGCCGCTAAAGTACTACTGCTCTACTCCAGTTGCAGGACATGAGGATTAGGGTATGGAAAGAGAAGGCAGCAGGAGGAAAAATAGAGGAAATGACCATCATTCCTTCGTGATTTAGGAATCCTCACCTATCAGAAAGGCCCATGCAGCCTATTAGCAGCCACTGAAAAATTATCCTCCAAATTATTCCACCTTAGCACCCATAGGGCTCAGAGCTACTTTTGCAGTTCTTGCTCTGAGTTTTATTATGCATTCTTCAGTCGCCCTGAAGAACTGGAAAACATGAGGGAAGTGACAGCCTGAGATGATCTAATTGCTCACTGCCACACAGTCCCCTGTATCAGGCCCTGAGCTGAGCTAATTCAGCTTGCTAACCAGGATAAAGAAAGTTTTCTGCTAGTTGAATTAGCTTAGGAAAGCATCCAACAGCCAACAGAATAAAGGCTAGGGAAAAAGCAACGGTTCTCAGCTGGCGGGGGAGGGAGGGGAAGACCAAAACCACAAAGGCAGGGGAACAGAAAAATGGAATGATGGTTCCAATGTTTTTGGAGAAAGGAAGCTATTAAATCAGTTCAGCTACAATAACTGAACGTTGTTACCAAAAGTAACTTCCTTGACCGTAGAACTTGGGGAAGGAACATGAAGGCTTTGCCTGAATTCTATAAATATGTGTATAAATATGACCGGTCTTAAAATTCTACTGTTAATATAATTAGTTAGAAAAAAAGGAAGCAATAACTTTCCCAGGAAATGTTAATTTGAATGTGCAGAACATCCAATAAGCTTGCTTTATTTTTTTTAAGGCAAACTGCTCAGCAATATTGAGCCACTTGCCCACCAACAAAACCCAATGGAAAATACTGCTTTAGTACAGCATGGCTGAATTCCTGTTGCTATTGAATTCTTAACTTTGGCATTCTGCAGTTCTAGGATTGCAGCTGTGAAAAACCGTTGCAGGTATTGCTACTTGGGTGCCACCTTCTAATTAAAAGAAAATACCAAAATACAGCAGCCCCTTATTTAGTTTTGGAGGATGATAAACTCTACAGGAGTCACTTACAAATATAATTGATTCTTTGATGATCCAAATAAAAAGGCTGATCTTTTATGCTGATGTGTTCAGACAGTAGCAGGATTTGGCAAATCTATGCTTATATAAAGAAATTCATAAATATATATGTAGGATACATAGATATACACTATATATATGAGAATACATGAACATACGCTTCAGAACACATAATAATATACTACACATAATATTTTCCCAGTTGTAAATAGATCAAAGTGAGCACCAGTGTTTCCCTACAATGACAGAGCCAGGAAATTTTAGAGTTAGTAAGAAGAAAATCTCCTCTTCTTCCTAAGATGCCGCATTAATACTAGTGCTAGCAGAACTAGCCTTGTAAACACTAAAGTCAGCAAAGTTTCTTTTGTTTCTGAGCCTAGAAATTGTATCTGTTTCTGGATTGCAGAACTTATAAGAAGAAAACCAGAAAAAAATCAAACCACAACTCTGGTCTACTATCTAGCCCGTGTGACTTTTTCTGGCTTCTACTTAGGATGTTTCATCCCACTAGTCCCAGATAAACCTGGATACTGGAACATCTTCCAAGGTCCTAGTAGGCTCAGTTTCAGAAAAAGCCCCAATGTGCCTGTGCCCGACTTCAGCTAAAGAGTTCAAAATCATCTTCTCAACCCCACTCCACTTAGCTGCTGTCAAGACAGCTTAAAGACAGTAAAATCCTCATGTGCTTCAGATTTAACCAGTAATACCATAATTAACCATAAAATACCATTAAAACCATAAATACCATAAAATAACCATATTTTCTGCACACCTGAAGGTTTGCTTCTCTGTAAGCTGAAAAACATCAGCTTTGAGGTGTCAACAACTCAGTACCTAGAACTGAATTCACAAACACATGAAGGTATTGCACGGTACAATGTCCAGCTCTCACGTGTCTTACTGCAGTTCTTAATTAGGCATCCACGTTTCCCTGTGTAGAGTATCCAAAGAGTATGATGAGGTACTTTGGGAAGAAATTTGCAAATCAGCACCCTAGGGCAGAAGACAGATGTCTATATAGATAACTAGACAGACGTGTTCAATGGGAGTGTTTTACTGCATTACTGACCCCAGGTACTTTGCTCTGAAAGAGGAGAGCTGCTTCATTCCCATTGGGATTCACCTCCCTGAACCCCCTCCTGGAGACTAATCTGTGTTCAACCACTTTCATTCAAAACACCTCCCAGAAAGCTGTGCTTTCCTTTCTTCCTCCCTCCCATCTTTCCCTTCAAACATTTTCTCAGGAGTTCAATCACCTGCTCCAGAGAAGAAAGATTTCAGTTCCTACACTCACACATGGCTCTGTAAGCCATTTAACTATAAGAACATAGTTGTGAGAAAGACTCTTCTTCCAAGCTTTTCTGCTAGATTAGTCAGTGAGAGAAGAAAGAATGTGGTCTTGTGGCCCAGTGGTTAGAGAACGCCTGGGGGAAAAGACAACCAACAATTCCAGTCAATGCTTTGGCCACCTTGTTGTTCAGCCCCGTTAACATGACAGCAGCTCTTACAATGCCCTGGTGCAAACATTTTTGGCACACAGGGAATATGTCTAGTAGAAATAGAGACATTTACGGATTTCACCTGGGTCCAAAGTTGAAAGCTACTGAGCAGAGTTTGAGGATCTAAGTTTTGAACTCTGGACAGCTAGGTGCACTTCAACACTGAAGTACTTCCAAAGATCTAGTCTGAATCTCTTTTGCTAGAAATGAAAGACATGGGGACAAAATATGTCCCATGTTTTCAGCTTGCATGCTTTGCAAATTAGCACAACTATCATGTTTTCACAAAGGCAGAACCATGAACCTTTATGAGTCTTAACTCAGTTCAGTGAAGGTCTGTGCATGTATCTGTATGGAGATCATTGCAGAGATCAGGACTTCAACCCAGTCATTCCCAGAGCTAAAAGAGAAAAAATTACATCTTTTTTTTTTTTTTCAATTGAACAATGGTATCTTAAATCCAAAATAATTGCCAGGGGGATACAAAGAGAACTTTACTACCTAAAATGTCTATTAATTTTTTAGACTGACTGGCTTTTACTCAAACAGGGTTATTTATATCATGCCAGCAGTCCAAAAAGCAAAAAGTTGGCAAGGGATACTACTTAGATCTTCATTTATCTTCTAACTGCAGACATGAAAGTTCTGTATAGTTCTGACACTGTAAATTGAAAAATCGTAAGAATTAGGATGAACAGGTCACAAAGATATTTTTTTTTAAATTAAAAAGAGATTTTCAAAATATGTAATAATAATAACGGCACACTGAGCCTATTTATCGTATTGTTATTAGGAAAATTGTTAGAGACATGCTAGTGATGTAATCTTGTAGATTAACTCTGCTGGTATGAATCTAGCTTCACTATACGTGACTTCAGTGGAGATATTCCAAATTCACACATTTGAAAATGCTCCTAAAATCTGTTGAGTAATATTTTGTTACTAAGAAGACTTATAAACTTGAACTAATTGAGGACGTCGTGTGTATCAAGACATAGGTTAATTCTGGTTCTATGTAATAACTTACGAATTCAGAAACAACTTCTGAACTCAGACTAGAGGAACCAGAGTTTGAGTTCACACTCCTCAAGACTTGAGAATAAAGCGTAAACACTTTGAGCCATCACAGTGGTGGTTCAAAGCCACTTACTCTAGCTTTAAAGCCCACATTAAAACACAGATATGGCAGAAACCTGAAGCTTTTTATCTTCTCATGCTTATTAGGGAGGTTGGCTTTTCCCCAGGAACAGTAACAAATACAGTTTCTAATTTTCCACATAACAAGAAACATCAAAAAGTGATACAAGTTGACAGAATATAGATTATTGACTTAAATTTTGAGAAGACAAGTGCAGGGGAAAACTAATACAGTAATGTTTCACTTGGAAGAAAACATTGTGAAATAAGCAAATAGAGTGGTGGGATTTTATTAGAGCAAATGTTAATTAATTACCACATACAGTCTTCTGAAATCATACCCCATAGTATCCCTGCCAAATTTCTACAACATTCTCATTACTATTATGCTAATTTAGCTGTCTTTTAAAAACATTTTGGTGTACTCTTCCTTTAAAGAGAAATGAATATTACATTAAATTAAACAAGGCTGACTTGCGTTTTTATTTTACACCCGTAAGGACAGTAAAGATTTAAGGTAACACCCTTAAATCATCATTACCACTTCAGCAAACTACTTAAATCTTAACAAAGCTGTCATGCACTTTCTGGTATTACCCATTCAATCACTGCTAGTTCAGTGATCTTGTATGTAGAAATGAACTTATCTCCAATCCAGCCAGTCTCATTGTTTGATTCAGTGAGGGATGCAACAATCAAATTGTTTGTAATATCACAATCCATCACTATACGTGCAAATTTGATGACACAGTCACTGAACTGGGGTCTTAATAAAATCAAACATGAGAAACAGGCTAAACAGAGGTCTATAATAAGGATCTCACTGAGAAAAAAAAAAACAAAACAAAACACAAAACCAACACAGTTGTACCCATTAATTAAGTGTCTTGTATAAAAGCAGTAGGGACATGTTCTTGCTTTCACTGGTCAAATCTCCAAGGACAATATTTGACCAAAGAATTAGAATAATCAAAAAGATT
This sequence comes from Limosa lapponica baueri, assembly GCA_002844005.1. Classification (NCBI taxonomy): domain Eukaryota; kingdom Metazoa; phylum Chordata; class Aves; order Charadriiformes; family Scolopacidae; genus Limosa; species Limosa lapponica. The sequence continues at coordinate 31,794 of KZ506706.1, read as the reverse complement.
AAGACCCCAGCACAGAAAAGCAGCTAAATACAAACTCAGCTATAAGCACGTGATTAATCCTACTGAAGGCATGTGAATGATATACATGTTAAACTCGGGGTTATGCTCAAGCGAAGGATAAACTGGAACCTGTTTTCTGAAATTACTGCTATTGAAACCTGATTGTAATAACAACAAGAAGAATTTTGGTTTGTCTTACCTTGCCTGGTCTTACTTTAAAAGTGTTTATGTTTCAGTTTTCATAATGATAAAAATCCAAGTCCAATGCAAGTATTTCTACTCAGAGAGCAAAGACTACAGTGCACCTTCTGCACAAGCACTATCTACACTGAAGGAACATCAAGCCCAAGCGTGATTTAAAAGCAGTCAAAGAAGAAACAGGCTTATGATAAATAAAATAAAAGTTAGTAACTAGTCTTTTCCCACCCATACACACATATATGAGTATCAAAAACATACAATATAGCTGTTAACAGGAATCCGCCAACACTCTGTCCTTGTCACTGATGGAAATTGAAATATATCTGTCTTGCCATTCAGCTATTCTCTAAATTTAGAGATGAACAAATTTGGTTAAATTTGGATCAGATCACTTTCTGACTCACATTAGCCTGCAAGTTAGCAATCCTTCACGCGTCATACAAAAAAGGCCACTGAATGTAACACATAATCTCTTACCTTTTTGAGGCACTGCACGTAGTCAAAGCAAGGAATACAAAAATGTATCGTTAAACAACAGGAAACCCATATAAACAATTCTGACATAAACCGCAGAACAGAGCTTATGTGTTGAAATATGCATTCAGAGAGCCAAATCTTTAAGTAGTGGAAACTCACACAAATCCATCATTTTGAGCACAACTCTCTAGGTTCCTAGGCAGCAAGGGTCTGTCCTTCCATATAGGAATATCTCCACAGACAGATTTTTTTTTCTCTCTCTCTCACATACACAAACACTTTTAATTGCTTATTGTGTAGCAATTTAACTTGAATTTTTATAAAATGGCTGTGATGTGAAGAAAAGATAACAACTAAACCTTAACATCAATAAGTGCTAATAAATATTAATATAACACAAGCACCACTTTTATTGGAATGTGAAACCAGTTTATTATCCACAGATGAAATCAAATTGCTGCCTTTATTACTGTCAGGAATGACTTCTAAGATATTTCTATTTACTACTTGAGTATTCATCAGCACTTTGTATTTACAGCATCTAGTCTCTCTCTCCCCCTACCCCCTTCACCCCCCCCCATTTATGCATAAAATAATTTAAGAGCAGTATTTTCTGGTACAGTTTTCCAATTAATTCAAATATAGACACAAATGCACATTATGAGACTAGTAGCAGACCAATTGCCAAATCCTGATACAGTTATAACACCAACAGGAAATCTTATCATGCCTGTATTTGCAATATGAACATTGAAAGAAGATAAATACAGAGTTTGTAGTCTGGTATCAAACACTCAAATTCCTGCAAATTATTCAACTACCCCACAAACTCTGTGGATAATGAAAAAACCCCACCTTTTGACGATAAATAGAACTAAGACATTTGGCGATATTCCAAAGCCTTTCATTTCCTAAAGTGGTGCCTTTTATTAAAGTAACAGCACATGTAGAATAAGTGGATGTTTTTATGCATCCTGTAATTTAGAAAACCTAAGAGATGATTTCCCCACCCCCAAAGTTGATCATCTTTCATTATTACAAACTGCACTTCGAGTTTGAATCACACAGCCTTCAAATTTTCTATCCATCCCCTCGCATTCTTGCTCCCCCATTTTAAATGGAACTAACGTGAAAATTCTGACATTTTCAAGAATGCTTGCCTGGTAATTTCTGTGAGGCACAGACAGCCTCCAATTACAATGAAATAGCTACAGTGTATTATCATTTTTAGAGCATTCTTTGGTTTCCGAAGTAAATCAAAGCTCTCCATGGGAGCTACTCTGATTAGTGTCAAAACAATAATGTGCTATAAACTCTCACCATTAGAACAAGGGACTCAGAACTTTGTTTACATGGATGACATATAAGCATGTATAAAAATACCACAGAAGGGGACTGCCTGTATATTCCTATATTTCAGACTTTCCTCATTAGGAAGTTAAAATAGCTCCCAAGAAAATGCATGAAATTAAGCAAATGCTTTGCCTCCTTTAACCTGGTCTCTTTTGTTTGGTTTTCTATATACAGTCCAATTAATTACTTCTGGCTATAAGGACACGGCTATACAAAAAGGTGAGAGCTCTGCCATTCTTCTGCAGTATCAGGAATCATTGACAAAATGAAAGTAGTTTTACTTAATTTCCTTCTGCTCCTGTTCCTCGGTAGAGACTCTTCCCAGGCACTTGCAGGAGGAAAATCCATTCAATAAATACTCAAGCAGCACATCCATACCTACACCCCACTTCACATCAACCTGCAGATGGGACGTTTAGTGACAAAAAGGTTGCAGAGGACTGACCATAGTATGGTCTCCAAGCTATTGTTTCCTGGTCGTTTAAGTTCTTGCGGCGTGGTGTTTGTTTGCCAGTCCGCACAGAAACAAATTTGGGAAGGTTGCTCCTAGATTCTTACAAGAAAGCGTCAGTCAGTCAGTGGGAGTCCACTTTTGCTTACCCCTTCCTGCTGAATACTCCACTGCCTTCACTGAAAATTTTTGGCTATGTAAGGAACACCATGTTGGGCCTAATCAGGTTTTATTCAGTTGCTGAGAGTCTTTATTCAGTCTTTGATACCAGTGAGTGTTTGACCCTATTGCAGACCAAATGAAAATGCAGATTGAGAAAAGCACAAATCCATGCACTTTCAGATGTATTGACCATATACATACGTCTGGGATATTTAAAAGGAAGCCATTTATAATCAGGAAGCATAAGTGCTTATTCTGAATCTGACATTTAAATATCCCATCAACAGCAACCAGCATTGCAAAACGGTTTAATTAACCTGAAAGGATGTAATTTTATGCTATTTAGCAAGAAATACAAATTTTAAAGTGCTTTTACGCAGTATATATCAGAGTAGTAAGGCTAAATCCTGCTCTTAGCTACCGACATTTAAATATGGAGTAAATTCATGTACCTCTCTTAATAAACCTGCAACTAAGACGGTGTAAATACAAGCAGAATCTGACACACATACTCTATAATCCATTTCCTAAAATTACCATGCTCTTTACAACATTCTAATGGTAGAGTTAAAAGTTAGTAAAGCTTCAGTGACAGAATGGATCACTGGATGGTGTGGGGGGCTGTAAATCTTTGGGGTTCCCCCTCTTCTTGCCTCTTTCTTTATTATTCTTTTTAATTTAACTTGGCTGAGCCACCTCTCCTCTTTTACGTTTACAAATACCTCCTGAAGATAACTTGCCTTAAAGCTATCAAAGCATGATCCAGGAGCCTGAATATGTGATGTTGAATCCTTTGAGGTCCAAAACTAAAATAATCCAGTGTCTATGTCCTAGTCACACTCACAGTGTGGCTGACATCCTTCTGAAAGCCTGAGAGGTGTGGTCCGTTGGACAAAATGTAGGGCTGTGATGGATGAATCTGGGCTCTCTCCTGCTGTCTGACCCCAGAAGTCACTTCATCTCTCTGCACTCTGATTCCCCCACAAATTTTGTCTTGCCTGCTTGCATTATATGCTCTTTAGCAGACGCTCCCTCCGACAGGTATGTCTTCAGTGTCTGATGGAGACCAAACAAGACGGCTAATCAAGTAGTTAATATGCTAATAAGACTCTGCTTCAACTCTCTGCTCTATAAGGGCATCTGTGCATCTCCAGGGAAGACACTTGGACCCAGATACCACAAGCAAAATTTCCAATGGGATTTAGGAAGGGAATACTTCAGAGTATCTCCGCTTCTACCTCTACCTGTCGTAATGTCTGCAAAGTTTTTGATGCAAATTTTCCTATCTATGCTACTGTTCTTCACAGCAGCTCCAGTGGGAACCCAGAGGAGAATTTTGGTTCTTAGCACCTCTCCACACGTTCCTCTAACAATGTCTAGTAGAACCATATTTCAGAATTCCTCTGTCTACAGTAACTGTGGTTTCTGAACCCACACACATGATGGCATGGGCAGTACCACAACCATCTCATCCTTGGGCCTACATGTTCAAAATCTTCCTGCCACAGGCCTTCCGTGTAGTTCTCCCCTGCATTGTTATTTATAATAGAACACTGTTACCACACCAAGTCACCCTCACAAACTGGCAGAAGCAGATAGCTCCAAGTGCTAATTTGGCCCCAGCAGGAGACCCAATCCCCATTTCATATTTGAGGAGAGTATAAAAAACAGCACAATTTGGGGAAAGTCAGTAGGAACTGTCACCCACACGAAGCAATCATTGCTCTTCCTCCAGGAGAGACATCCAGAATCCAGCACAGTGCCAGATAAAATGAAGGTCAAGTATGCCCTCAACAAAACTCTTCAATATCTTGAAATTCATGAGCCATTACTGATCAATCTGTACCTGGAGAAAGATATAACTGGTGTGACAGTAAGACCAGAAGCCATGGACTCCAGAAACACAATGATTTTTTTGGTACATTACAGAGAGCCTGATACATTTTGATGCCAACAAGACTTCTGGTCCTCCAGAAATGACCATAGTTGTCATAATCCATAATGCAATGTCTTCATTCTTCCCCTCCCCTAGACTTAGGCGGAGCCTCTGGATCTTTCTTTTGTCCTACTCTGTGCTCACCAGTTATAACTTCCACCTGCATCTTGGCACACCGAGATCAATGTGGATGCTGAAGATCAAGAAGTATGAGGCAGATGGGTAAAGAGCTATGGCAAGAGCTAAAAGGAGCTGTAGCACGCTCCAAGGTTTTGTGGGACAGTTCTTGTTCCCAAGGATGCCATGTGCAGCATGGACATGTCTGAGGCATTCTCAAAATGACTGAAAAGGCCAATACAGGGATCATGCCTAAGGCAACTTCCTGTGAAGAAGCATAAATGGGTCCTTTATTTCTCAGTTTTCCAACAGCAAAATGTGGAATAATAGCACCTTAGTCGTAATAACTCCATATTGTGAGGATAAATTAACTATTGCAATGTACTTAGACACCGTAGTAACATGGATCATAGAAAAAAAGCTATATATAGCCACACAACCAATACAGATAAATATATCCATAAATAAAACCTCTTAGTACTACTGCAATACAAATAATAAATAAAAGCCAAAAAGACTTAGTCATACATGCAGGTGGATTTCCAATTATGGAGGAAGCACTTTTACAGACAGCAGAGTGGAGCACATTAAATGGGATAGTGAAGAGAAAAGTAATAAATCGTTCTACAAATAAATTATTCTGAAAAATGGCCATCACAGGCAGAGGTATGTTCTTCAATTTCTGGAATGCAGTTTTTTTCTAGTAAATTGAATATACAGATAGCTAAGAAGTATATATGAATACCCTCCTACAGGTATAAAAGCCACTTTTTTCTGAGAAAAAAAAAAAAGGATACCCATATAGCCTGCTCAATCTAAACACAGATACAAGCAGTTTTTTGAGCTGTGGAGTTAAGGAAGCATTTGTGGAGAACAGAGAACAGTTTACTATCTTGCCAAGAATTTATAGCACTATAAATCCTCATACTGTATTTTACTTTGAAATAACCTCCCTGTACAGACAAGCCCCAGGACACAGCAGCACATGTGCGTGGGGAAGCTTGCCAAACTTTTCTCCAGCTGACCCAGGGAATACACGTCTGGGAAGAAAAGCATGGAGAGGAGCAGGAGGCAGATTTTATGCTGTTGCTTGTGGAGTCTTGATAGACAGGGAGTCAGTGCCTTGCTAAGATGTTTTCTAAGAGCTGCACAGAGTAATAGAGCATCACACCATGACCACAGACAAGAGTCAACTCCTTTATTACAGCAGTATCCAAATGTTCCTGCACCTAGTATCTACTTTGCACTTAAGAAGCCTCTGGGACTTCGATAGGTGACCAGTGCACATACAGCACGTGACAGCTATATACAGAGAATGCTGTTCATGTTGACGAAGCGAGAGCCAGTTCTGGCAGCGCTCTCACTCCAGGGTAAGTTTAAAGCCAGCAACGCCGGGCTGTACAGAGACAGCTAAGCTAACTGCAAAAAACATCTGTTGGAAACTAGAGAAGCGGAGCTGCCTGAGAGGCAAATGCTACCTTGAGCAGTACCCTTCCAGGACACCAACGACCTCTGCAAGAGCCACTCTGCGCCACATTTCTGTGGAGCAACCTTGTGCGTCTGTACCATGGTGCTTCACGGCCCAGTGCAGATATGCCCTTCCAGTGCTTTTTTCTTTCACTACGGCTCCTGAAAAGCAGCCGAGTGGTCTGACAGCTGTATTCCCCCCCCTCTTTGCTTGTTCTCCCCGTAGCTGGCTGATCCAACTGACTTTCATATGGCCAAAAGGCTTTCTGCTTTCCCCAAACTAGACTCTGGGATGCCTGCTGGCCCTCAGTTTTGCTATTTAGAAGAGAATGAGAAGGTAGCAGAGGGGCATTTTCTTTACCCAGTACATTGTTCCAGCACAGCAGATGGGACTTTTGTCCTTCAGCAAAGCAACCTCAGATCCTGCTTTCAGTCAGGAAATGGCGGCTAGGATAGGATATAGCAAATACCACATAAATACAATTACAATAAAAATGTAATTTGAGAGGTTTATACTGAGAATACTTTGTAGGTACAGACATGCTGATATCCTACAACTATCCAGTAGCTCTAGGGCATTCTCTACACAGAATAGCAATAGCTATTCTCTGAAGGCAAAGCACTCCTAGCGTGTATACAACATATGCCAGCAAAATTCAGCTTATGCCAGCAAAATTCTGCTTTTGCCAACATAACTTGCTCCAGATCATCCAAATGAAGCTCTAAGCTTCATTTTTCTAAGCGGGAGGAAGAGCTATACTCATGACATCCCTGCACGTACACTTTCATCTGTGTAACTCCATCAGTCATGTCTTCATACACTGGATTGACACTGAAAGGCTGCCAAGGAATAGTGTAGATGTAGCACTGGTTTCTGAAGCTCTTGATTTCCGATGCTTACAGATTTCAATCTTTGTTAATATCACAATGTTTCCTGCTTCTAATAAAACATGTGATAAATATCTAAACAATCCTCTGATATCTGCATGTATTTATTTAGACACTTTTTTTCAATGCAGATACGGCTTCCATTACAGTCAACAACGTTTCAAAATCACTTTAAAAATCTGCTGGGTAAACAACAGCCTAAAATGAAAGTGCTGACACGCAGTTGCCCAAATGAAAATTGTGTAACAAACTTACATTTAATCCTATCTATATTTGAAAGTTCTGTATTTAGATTATAGTGTTTGATGCCCTATTTTTTTCTGCTGAGTTTCATTTAGCATTTCATTCTTCCTGCTAGATACCACTTGAGATGACCGTATACACATCCTGATCCCCTTAAATGCTTTCAAGCAGAAACCACTGTTCAGAAACTCATAACATTACATTTCATGCCCTTGCCCTTTCCCTCACTCTGCAGATGCAGAGGAATAGGCTACACTACACCAGTAATCTCATTTACTACTATCAGCTTGCCACCCTAACTCAGTTTGCAGAAGGCTGTCATTATCCTCCGTCTCACAAACTTCATACATTTCAACAGACAAAAAATACTTTTCTGAGCTATAACAATGCCACATACAAAAAAAAAAAAAAGATAAAGTAAATACTTATTAGTAAACGTCAACAATGAAATTTCCCTCCAACACTACAGTGCTAGTAACTAAGGTGTTACTGCTATTGATTTGTAATCACCACTCCAGGAACAGTCAAGAATACTGAGCATGAAGCAAGAATAGACTTTTTTTTTCATTGGACCAGAAAAAGAAACCTTGCAAAACAAATTTATTTTGGGTAGAGGACTGATAATTAACATGTAATCCAGCAGTAAGCTTTGTGGCAGCTCAGGACCAAAGGTCAGCTTGCATTGTTTTTCATTTACAATTCAATATTTCTAATTGTTTTTATGTACGCCTGCTGACAATTCTCAAAAGATGAAACCACTATTGCCCTCTGCTTCAGAAACTTGCCATTGCTTAGCTTCTTATACAAACTACTAATACAATCAGAGATACTAAATCTACAACTTTTCATCAACTACAGCTGTTGAAAAGTTGCAATACCAGGGCAAATACCATTTCAGGTTTGAGAGAACATAAATCAGAAACATGTGCATGAGCATCAGTGCTTTGCTCCAGCAGGTTGCAATACGCCACTGACCACAGCACATCTGGGGACAGGGAAGGTGGAAGTGGGACCAGTTTGCCGTTTTGAAAAGGTAAATGGGAAGCACTACAGATAATTCAACAGCACACCAGTTTACCAGATTAAAAAGTCTTTTCCTCTAACAACGCTTGCAGAAGTCAAAAGTTTGCAGCCAACTGTTCTAACCTGCACTGTTCTCCATCACCTGGGACTGTTATTTCACTATTCAGGCTAAATACATTAAATGTTATTTCAAGCTTCTTCCTTCACTATTTTGATTCTTTTCTTCCTATGTCTTCTGACAGTGACAGTAAAAGATAGTCCTTTACAAAATGATCAACCATTAAAATATTGAAACTTTATATGGCTATCATTTTTATAGTTCTTTTCCAGGATTCTAAGAAATATCTACTGGAATAACTTCAAGTATCTTTTCAATAAAGCATACAAAACACCTTCAATAAAGGAAATTACCCAGCATGAATACACGACAGAGATTCAAGACCAAATTCTCACAGAGTTACTTCAGTGTAACAGCTAGAGACAATGTCATTTCTCTAGAAAAAGTGACAGGATGATTTGGTTCCCAAAGTGGTTAGATGCTCTTTCCCATTTGTTAGCAGTTGCAGTAGGTGACGGTCATTCCCTCTCCGGTGTTTAGGCAGCGCCTTCCTGGCTATTAAAAAGCCTCACATATTCCAATATAACCCTGATTTATAAATCTTTATAAATCTTTACTTCTTCAGGTACAGTTCTTCTTTCCTGATTATTAGAGATTCGCCTCCTGAGCTTGTGAAGGGGGATTAAGGTAGAAAAAACAGACTGCCACAGCCTCTATGTGCAGAAAGTAGAAAACAAAGCTACATTTCCAGTGTTAGCAATAATAGTTTACATGCTCTTCTCCAAAGTTTTAGGAAGGCTTTCTCATTTTCTACACATTTTAACTTCATTAGCATCATTTCCCTCCCCTGACACACACCATGCCTTAAGTAAAAACTTCTCTTTTGTGGCTGTTAATGGACTGCACAAAACGATGTGGTCAGCAAACAGCACCCTTCCTCTTTTGCCCTCGTTTCAGTAATTCAATCCATTTATTTCATTATTTAGACTACTGTGGACATAAGCATTAAGCATATACATAAAAACCTGGACCTGGAAGCAACAGCCTGCCAGCCTGCCCGCTCCCATACAGTTTGTGCTTTTGCTCCCTCTGCCTAACTGAGGGAAGGCACCGGCACCACACCACGGATACCTGAAATGACAGCACAGCCAGGAGACCCTCCATCCCCACAACCAGTCTCTCAGCTCACAACGCGGCTACCAACATTTCTTTACATATAGCTTGTTAAGAACTGCTTCTTAATCGGAAAAGTAGCCACACAAGGTGGGCAACCCAGGGCAAGCAATAAAAGGTATCCAATTCCCCTCCACTAAGCGCTGTCTCCTAGATCAGGACCCGCGTCCCGTCCGCGCTGTCAGAAGTGAGGGGACCCGCCTGTCCTCCAAACCCACCGTATACCTGCAGCTCCGCGCTTCAGCCCACCTTCCCGCTCCCCTGCCACCCCTGCGCCTCCTCTGCCCCGGGCACGCCTGGGGAGTCCCCGTAGCCCCAAGGGGGCAGCCCCCCGCCCCCTCCCCACTCGCTGTGGGGTGGACGATCCCCACAGCACCAGAGGGAAAAGCCCTCCCCCGTTCAGGGTAGCGGGGCCATCCCCCGTACCCTCAGGGCACTCGGAGGGAGCGGCAGCTTCCCCCTCCCCGACACCACCCGCTCTTACCTGGGCGTTGGAGCCGATCTCGGTCGGCCGGCGGGCGCCGAGAGGCTTGGCCGTGGTCTGCAGGTTGATGGGGGCGCTCTGCGGGGGCTCCACGCCCGCGGCGCTGCAGCCCAGCCCGCCGTTGAGGTGCGCCGTCACCATAGCGATGGGAGCCTTGGCCGGCAGGACGGAGATGGCCAGGCTCTGCCCGGGGCTGCCGCTGGGGCTCCCGCCGCCGCTGCCGGGTGCCTTGAGGAGCGCCGGGACGCCGCCGGGCTTGGCGCTGCCGCTGGCGCCGCTGCCCACCAGCAGGGCCGCGGGGCAGCTCCGCACCGCCAGCTTCTGCCGGGGGAGAGAAGGGGAGAGAGAAGCGGCACCGTCAGCCGCCGGGCTGCAGCCGGACCCCGGACCCCCGGCCCCCGCCGCCGCTCGACCCCCCCACCCCCCCGCCCGGCTCCCCTGCCGGGCTCGGCCCTGCCGACACGGATTTGGCTTTATTTCCTTTGACGCTTCTCTCCTTGGAAAGGACAGGCGGGAAGGGAAGGGGAAAGGCTGGACTTGCCCTGCTCGCCCGGGAACTCGAGGTTTCACTCGGGAGTTTTCAAAGTCTTTTTATTTTTTTTCCTTTGGTATCCGTTTATACCTGGAACTAATGATCCTGGTGTAGGTCTAGATAACACGACAGCTTTAATTAATAATAAAGGCCTTTAGACGTAAAGAACGTTCTTTTCAGCTGTCTCTTCCACTAGTCTGAAAATCTACACGTGCTGCCTCACCCCAGCGCTTGCATACTCTCGTATTCTTTCACCCTGACTTACTTTGGAGTAATTTTTTTGTTTCCCCTTTGGTTTTTTTCTCCTCCTCACAAACTTCCACTGTTTTTCCAGTGGGTTGGTTTTTGGTTGGGTTGTTTGGTTGTTTTTTTTGTTTGAAGCTAACTTTTCCACAGCACCCATTTTAACTTGAAGTTCTCTGTTTTTCTTAACAGCTGTACTTTTAAATTGCTACAACATGGCTATTCTGTCATCTGTAATTGGAACGCATTCATTATGACCTGTTTACAGTATCTCTTACAAGACTTGTATTTGAAATTTCTATAGGCACTATGAAGTTGCCATATGGTAAATGTCAGTCTCTGCATAAAATGCTCACTTTTGAAAAGAAAAAAACTTTTCTAAAGTTGTTGCACTTTAAATTATCTCAGAAGCTTTTCTTGTATGTGGAAAAAAATACCCTGGTTCAAGCCTCTTTTGATACCTTTAGGTATTAAACATCTCATTTTTACAAGAGTTGGCATCAAAGGTACTTAATCCTGCAAAGGCTTCTGCCCATGTTTAACTTTATTTGCTGACTGATCCTATTGGCTTCCATGCAATTGCATCTAATGCAGAGCCTTACAGGAAACTTCACCGCCTCTCTAGGTCTGCTGCTGTACTGTTAAAGTTACTAAGAATTTTGTTGTCAGCTTCACCTGTTTAAAATACAGTGTGTGTATATGTGTGTGTGTGTGTGTATAAAGTCACAGCTGTGCATAGTTCTTTCTAGAATCAAGGCTGAAAATCTTACTTCTGGGCATGAAGTAGAAACCTTGTAGTACAAAACTGACTTTTAAGAAAATATCATTCTTACTACCTTTAGACTTTATAAGGCTGTAATATACTTTATAATACTTTATAGGCTGTAAAGCCTTTCTTGTCAAATGTGTTTGCTCTAGGAACTGTAGTTCTTGTGTTTATATGAAATAGCAAGCATGCACATCATCAGAGATAGCTGCTGCATATTTTAATAGAAAGAAATTATTCTTTGAATGTCAGCGTTATTCTAGTATTCATGACTTCATATAAATTGTTTTAAGCTTTGTTTACTTTTGCCTCATCTTTCATTCTCCATTATCCTAACATCCCAAGGAGGCATAAACATTATGTTCCTTTGACTATGCTGTTGTATGTAATAGATGTTTTGAGGAGGAACGAAGTTTTTCTTTCAGTGCAGAAATACACCTGTCTGTTAGTTTAAAAGTACTCAAATGAAAGCCAAGAAGCTCAGGTGCGCTTTATGTAGGTAGAAAAAGCTGCTTACGACAAAATTCTATAAAACTACTATTTCTCTGTTTCGTTGTACAGTTTTTCCACTGGTGTTCCTTGTACTGGTATGTTGCTACAGATGCAAAATGACTGCGCTTAGGAAAGCTCAACACTACCTTTCCCCAACTCTACTGAAAACCTCCTTGCACAGTGCCTTATTAACCTGTACAATAGCACAAAGCTTTCAGATTAAGAGTTCGTCTTTGTGTTTGTATTTTTGTTTTGACTTGTCATGTGAAAAACTCCAAAAGCTCACAAACTGTCAGAAAATGCTGGACTTGGTTACGGTGCTATAAATCCCTTACCTAACTGGAGTTAGTGAAATCCTAGCTCTGCTGCAAACCAAAGGTTTGCTGCTGACATCAGTAGCACTGGGTTGGGTTTTTTTTGTGGAACTAAGAGCGTTCACAATCCCTGATAGGTCCCTGTATTGAACTATATCTGTCCTCAGAAATGTGAATAGTTTGATTACTGAATGAAAAAGTTCTTATAGAAATACTGTTGCTGTACTGATTTCAGATTTTCACTTAAATAAAATTTCTAATATGTAGTATTCTAATGCTATTAGTACAGCTTTACTTTTCTCTCGGGCATTTCAGCAACCGAAAACATCCAAGCAAACAAAACTTCATGATCCCATACAAAACTTGGTAGCTGGGTGAAAAAGGCAAGTAAACAAGCAGAAGTAGATTATGACTTTCCTAACACAATTCAATACCATGTAGCTGCTTTTTTATCTTGTTCCAGAGGAGGAAATCGTACCAAGAAGTACAAAAGCAGCAAATGCTGCAAACAAACAAAAGATTTCATGGCTCAAACTACCATCCCACCTGTTTCCACTGTCCTCCTTTATGCACTGAGTTTTGCATGTCTTTGTATGTGATGTGTTAGTATTTTCCTAATAAACTGACAAAACTGTGTATTCGGATGTATATGACAAAAAAAGCTAAGGAAATAAGGGTTACTGCTTGTTTCAGTCTAATTTGAGATAAATATTAAATGCTTTTAAAATGGAACATTCATCTCCTAGTAGGTTTGGGGGCTTTTCTAAGTAAATATGGGGGAAAAAAATGTGTCCCTGTGATAGGCTTGCAAGGACCAATTGGCCCACGCCAGTCACATCCTCAGGTAACAATGCTGTGCTAAATTTATTTAAATAACTGCAAATTTTAGAAACTAAATATGGAAGCATATACAAAGGATCGGGTGCTCAAGATTAGCTTCCAAAAGAGAGTTACGGAAAAATTGTCTGTTTGGGGAAAAGCAGCTACAGTATCTCTTCTGTGTCTCACTTACTAATTTTCTGAAAATATACCTAGCAAAACTTCAAAAATACCCTCCTTAATCAGATTACATTAGTAGGAGACAGGCCATTATGCCATTTTTCTTTGTAATGACCATTTTTATTTTATACCTCATGAAGACATTGATAAAGGAGTGTTGGCAGAAACAAAGATTATGATATGAGAGATTAAAAAAATCCTCAACAAAACCTACATCTGCTGTATTCTCTTTCTGCCAGATTAATTAAAAGAATAGTCTTGGTTTTTTAAAGAGAGTGGAAATCTGCATTTTGAGAATCAGTCAGCATAACATATTCTCTGACACTTTTGGAATGATGAACAATAAGAAACTAAACAAGCTTTGGACACTGCAGCTGAAAACATGTGCTGATATAATGGAAGAGCCAAAAGAGGGGAAAAAAATAGAAAAAAAAATTGGCTTTAAACGCTGGAAAGCAGGTCGCTGCTTCTCATCCACAGCATAACAGTCCTCACAATACACCAATTCTGAAGCAGTGCCTTTTCAATAGCAACACAACTTTCATTTTCACTGCAGGATGCCACAGGCAAACTGGAGTTTGAAATATGTATGCCAGTCACATGCAAACACACTACAATGTGCTGGAAAGCTGCCGCTTGTTTATGATTTCCCATCTCGTACGTGGCACGGTCTCAACTATTCAAAGCAGAGCTGATGTTTTTTCCATATATATCAAAATAACTCTGGCCTTTCTATTTATTTATACATGTAAGCCCTCTCCCCACCCTCTCCTTCCTGACGAGGTCTGTGCTGTAAAGATTTGCAGGTCACAAGGCAACCGGGCAACAGTCTTAGCATCCCTACAAGCGGTTACTCAAACGCTACTTCTCCCATCACGTACCACGAAGGGAGAAAGAATTTGAAGGCGGCTGTGCTGTTGCAATACACACACACCGAGCACTACAGTACACGTATACACACACGTGTATGCATAGACTCCAGCCAGACTCTGCATGGACAGCATCATTTTTAGCGTAATGGTTTGGTTCTTTCATTTTTACTCTGCTGCAACTTAACATCACTTCTTCAAATCCTTACCGATCTGATGTCAACTTTACTTCACATGTAAACCTCAAACAAGAATATGGTCATATCCTACAACAGGGGAATACTCTGCTACTGGCTGCTCTTCGCCACGGCAGTGATTTAAAACAGACACATGCCTCTCAACAAGCTTTCCCGTTTTCATAGTAAAATACGAGACCTGTTCAAAAAGGACCTAAAATTCACTGTCCATCACATTTATATTTTCACACCTACATGCTGTACATAGAGACTTCAGTCCATTAATCTTCTAGAATGATGCTCTCCTGACAAAGCAGTTTCGCTGTGAAAAACTGCAATTGTTTTCAGAGCAATATCAGTTCTTTACCTTAGTGGCCCCATGGCTAAGAGAAAACATTTGGCATAACCCTGAGAGTTTATTTAGCTTGCAGAAGACTGGCAATCCACTTTCAAACCAAAATGATGGGTTGTCAATTAATAATTTAACATTCAGCACTAATTTAAGGCCCTGCATGCAAAACAGCTGAACAGACTTCTCCAGCAATGAGGGCCATGACCTCTGTTCATTTACTCAATTGTCACAATAAAATTCTCTTGAACAACGGAATATTTAATATTCAAAGAGCCACAACACACAAATGCATTGCAGACAGGCCACCAGCTATGGCACTCTAGTGTAGTCTCTTAGGATTTTGGTACAATCCTATGAATTTCCATGTATTTCTCATGCATTTCCATGTTGCTACTTACATACACAGCTGATCCTGCCTGATCTGCACCTTACGTGACAAACGAACCACCAGCACACTGAAACAGAAATGAGCAGGGCTTCTGCTAAGCATACATACGTACTCATACATGGGCACCCACGGCAGTTTGGTGGGTTTATGGAGGCAAAAGGCTCCATAGTCTCTATTTTATCCCTGGACTCCCATAAAAAATGCTTGCCTTTGCATACAACCCTCGGGCACCAGGTTGCCTGTGCCCAAAGAGAAGACATTAAAACATGTTTTCATACAACCAAGGATGAAGATGCTTGCATGGAAAAGTTTTATGTGCTGTTTCTGAAACATAGTATTTTGATGTAATGGTGTTCAAGACGTGCAACCGAGGAGGAGAAGTGTTTTTAAGGAAGGCTGGGGTAGTTCCTCCTGCCAATCTCCCGGTAAATGACCTGTCAGTTTGATGCAAACGCTCTCCCTGCCACGCTGCAGCCGGGGCGGGGGGAAGGGATGGGGAGAAAGGAGGGGAGGGAGGAGAAATTGCTCGACAGAAGTATTTTTAATGACCCCCAGGGAGGGGTCACCGCGGCGCAGGATGATGTGCGGTACCCGGGGGCAGGAAACCTTCCTCCCTCCTCCTCCTGCGGGCCGGAGCGGACACTCCCCGGGCTGCTCCGTGCAGCAAACCCCTGTCCCCCATCCCTGCTCTCTCCTAAAGGAAGCCTCAAAAAAACGGAATTAATAAACGAGGAGGAAGTGATTGCCCGACTAGGTGGAAGTCAGGTCTTAGTTTTAGTCAGAAGGATTTAAAAAATAGCTGAAGAAAATCTGGGGCTCGATCGAAACAGCCTTTCCAGGGCTGGACTTTCAGCCGAAGGAGGCTGAGTGTGAAACGCGGGCAGGGAGGTTTACGTGTGCTGAAGTACAATCTCAGCATTCTTTTTTTTTTTTTTTAAGGGTTTTTTTTTTTTTTGGTTTTTTTTTTTTTTTTTTTTTTTTTTTTTTTTTTTGACAACTTCCTGCCTGCCTGTCATTAGAAGTAAGAATGTATTCCTTTCTCTCTATCAGATCTAAGTTAATTAGCCATCGCTGCAGCAGGCTCAAGGATTTAAATTCAAAGTGAAACTCATTCTAATCAAAACTGCAGCAAACTGGCGGTTTTGTTTGACTTTAACCTGAAAGTCAGTTATTGTACCACTGATGTACATACCACATTACCAGCTGAGTGCTTTCAGCATCCCTCTATCAGTGTGAAATATTTAATCGGCACAAGGATCCAATCAGCACAGCAGAGGGGAATCTTGTGTGTGCATTAATTTACTTTCAGTTGAAAAGCAGTAAAGCAGGTCAGAAACATATAACCTTCTCCCTTCCCCCCTTCTCTTTCCCCTCCCAAACAAATACACAGCACATCAGAAGAGTTTTGGCGGCGGGGGAGGGAATAAAAGCCACCCTGTATGCATCCAGATTGGAGAGTCTGACAATAAATTAGTCGTTCCTGCCAAAGAATGACAAACACTGCCTGGAATAGAAGAGGGGAACAACCTCTCCCTCTAAACATACCCCCCCAAAATCCCCTCTCAAATTAATTACATTGGGTAATTGTTTGTTTTTTAATCTTTAACTCTTTTTAAACTAGAAAGATGGCTGAATGATTACCCCTTCTGTGTATGACATTAATTAGAAAGAAAGCAAATGCCAGGAAATAATGAAACAGTCTTTCGACTAAGGTGCAATGGCTTTGGATTTTCTGACCAGCCATGTTCTCCAGGAAAGGCTTCCATTAATATTATTGGTATTTAAAATCTGGTTTAGAAGCATTCCCAAGCTCTTTTACACATCAGCAATTTTATATATTGCAGAAGCATACTGCAGCATACAAAAGCTTAACTTTTTCCGCTACCAAATCTACCCTTGTATTTCTTGCTTATTCTCTGAAGACAATCAAGTTCCTTATCTCCTTGATATTGTAATGAGAATATTGACATGCAATTTTCTTTCACTAGGGCTCGTTTACAACATGAACATTATGTGGACAAACTTGTACAATCCTGCAAGCAAAACCATCGCACAGAAATGCAATGACAGGCAATGATTAAAGTTGCAGCAAAAAAACCCACCCCAGCTCATCAGTTTGATGTGGCCAAAACTCTCAGAGTGGCTGCTTTCCAGGACAGGGCAGCAATGAAGAATTAGCAGATTTATGTAAAGAGAGAATTTTCCGAACTGGTAAATACCCTAATAATAGTAACAGTGGGCTTAGAAAAGCACATATTCACTCAAGTGCAATTAGCCTTTAATTTCTGAAACCATTAAACAGCTTGCTGACTGAAAAAAACAATGCGTTTTCAACTGTATTGCTAACTGGCAATCCGCTCGTCAAAGCTCAGAATTATCTGCTTAGTGACTTGTAAACAGCGCTTTTTAACTAACAAGGAGCAGGGGGGAAAGAGGACGATATTTAATGAGAAAAGTCAGATTCACATTATGGAACATTCTGGAAGTGCCTGTGCATCTTGAAGGAGAGAAGGAGGGGGAGTGAGGATTTTTTTATTTTTTTTTTAATAACCTCACAAATAATCCCTCCTCCTTTCTCTCTCTCAAACCATGTCAATGATCAAGGAAATGAGAACAAGGCGCTTGATTCACAGCTGACTCTCTCTTCTTGTTACATCAGATCAAGAAGGAGCAGTCTAACAGGGGGGCTGATTTCTGCAGGGGAAACAAATCTACAAGCTGGCATTTTGTCTCCTACTCCTATTAATTAGCCCGCTTTTCTGTCAGAAACAGAGCTTTTAAAACTTGTAACGGAGTTACACGTGTGCCCACTTGCACATACGCTGCATATATGCATCCAGAAAATTAAGTACTATGCATGTGGGACAAACCCCTCTCAAAAAATCTTCAAGGAAAGAGTCGTTGGTTTTTTATTTTACTTGATGGATGGATTTCTATTCTTTCCCTTAATCCCAAGAAAAACTGCATAGTAAACTGCTAATAGTAAGATGCAGCCCGCACTAAAGCCCCTGTTAATGACAGCCGTTGGATGGGGTGCATTGTGCTCTGGATCAGGTTTGTAGCGGCAAGACTGCAGCTCAGTCTGCATATCTATGAAATGATTCTTTTAAACCCAAACTTACAACAAAGGAAAACTTCGGCTTTATCTCACCTCCAATAAACCAGAAAGCACACAGGGATCCTCTTGGAAGGTCAGAGGAGGGTTTAAATGGCTCCCCACTGTGTAACATGGGTTCTCCCCTAGCCCCAAAGCTGGAGTCCTACTCGCCATTAGCAGCTCCAAATTTACCTCCTTTTGCTGTTGCCAACTTAAGTTCCCCATGATTTGCCATGTCCTGTGCATTCAAGAAGACTGCATTCATCGGGCTTATTTAATGTTAAAAACCAAAACCAACTCTCCGCAAACACACGCACACAAAAAACAAATCCCGAGCGTACACCATATAAACACTAATGTGCTTCTAATTTAAGTTTTGGAAAAAACAAAGGCAGAGCGATTAAAGGCCAGGAGCATGCAGCTCAGCATATGGAGCCACAGTAAGTGCCCTAGAACAAGTTGAATGTTTCCATTGTGTGAAAGACTCATTCATTATAGCTACAAGATGCAGTGCCAACATTTGCATTTTTAGAGGGGTATCTTGTCATTTTTAGATAAATCATGGGATCCAGACCCTTTCTAAATGGTATCAAAGCTCACATTTCTTGATATCCTGCCTCCCTTTGTTTCAGAACTCTGCCTCACTATTTTCTTTTCCTCCGCATGAATGTCATTAAAGTTTGCACCCTAGTATGTCTCCAGACCAAGATGTGAACTCAGAGGCTTCTCGTTTTTGCTTAAAAGTGTGCTGCTTCCTATGATCAAGCAAGTGAAAAAGAGATGCAACTGCATGCAATCAGAAAAATAAACAATAAATTAATGTATTGTATGCAGTTTCAAAGCTACTGCCTCCTGATTCACATTCCCTCCCCCCATATTCCTCCCACAAGCTCCTCCCCCCCCGACCTGATAATCATTTAATCATTTCTTTGATTTCCCCCTCCTTCACCCCAGCTTAAAATCAAATTTGGAAATGCACATCTTCCTTGGTGTGGCAAAAAGAATTGGCAATACAACAAACTAAGACAAATCCTTTTTTTTTTTTTCCTCTTTTTCCCAGATAACACAGAATCCTCATGAAATGAACAAATGTAACTGTGAACAGATACAGACTTCCCATGGGATCAAACCATCAGTTCCTCAGTATACGTATAAAGAAGAAAGAAGTTAAATGGTTGCATCTCTCCCAAGGGAAGGCAGAGCTTCAGTCGTGAAGTATTCCCATCAGAAATTCTGTATAAGTTGCAAAGAAAAAAAAAAATATCCCAGCCTCCTCTGCAGACTTTGTATAGCTATTTCCCCAGCAATTCTACATATGCACATTTCATTCCGACAGCACGAGCTTTTAGTATCACTGTGTTACTCTGGAGTGATTACTGTTTTCCAACGGCAGGCATATTTGCATGGTAGTCATGAAACTGCTCTGAGCAACCTTTCAATTTTCCAACACTCCAAAGCAGAGCTTTGGCAAAAGCAACTAAAGCCGAGGAGGCAAGAAAAGAGCCCAAACTCAGTGCCTATATTTAGGCACCTCAGTCCAAATCCAGGCTCTTGTGTCCACGTGGACAACGGCCAACTGGCACGGGGCAGCAGCATCCACAGAGGCAAAGTCACCCTGTGTTCATGCACCCTGAATTCAGGTGACCCTGCTCATTTTTGCAAGTGAATGTGTGTACATGAATGAAACCAAGCTCTAGATTTTGTCGCAAAACCTGAGGAGAGTGCTTAGTTCAGAGGACAGAAGAAGGAGACAACAGTATGAACAGCGTTTTTTCGCAAAGCCCATCAGCTATTAGCACACCTTACTAACAAAAAACCCATATGGCTTGGCAGCACAGTGAGTAGTGTCCTTCCACCTCAGCCTCTGGCTGGACCCGTGTCTACCCGTGTCTTAAACAGAAGGTTAAGCACATCAGAACTGAAATGTAATCTGAGATGTTTTCTAAGATTTAGATAAATCCCTTTGCCTCAGTTTCCCAACTTGATAACATACCTTCCTTGCAAAGGTACTGCGAAAATTAACTGGCTAGCAGCTGTTAAATGTTGTTTGTTTGTTATTAAAGGCAAGCTAAATCATATGATCTTATCTTAATCCAACTGGATTATGGCTGCTAAATCAAAGGGTTTTTTTAAATTTATTTATTAATTAATTTATTTATTAATTTAAAAAAGAGGAAAAAAATCACTATCATACTATTTATCTAATCTTGCCTACTGATATTTTCTAATGTCCTCCAAAGGAACCCCTGTGGAGATGAAGATGAGACTTCACAGCTCCAAGTATTTTTCTGGGTTTGTGTGTGCAGGTTGGGCCACATATTGAACTAAGTGGAGGCCTCAAAATTCATTACATGTCTTTTCCTTTCCATGAGCTGCATAAAAAGCAATCCGTGGATCCAGAAATGTAGCAAAGCCCAGAGCCAGAGGTGACAAACACACAACTGATAACTACACCTCTAAAAAGAGGTGCTACAAGTCTGACGAAGAAAGGTGTTCAAGGAAGCTGGAAGGAATGGGAGAGGAGCCATACAGGGGGCCGAATTTCTCACAATAGCACACTTGGAGCTCTGCTTGTCCACGGACAGAAAAGGGTCAAAGTGGCAAGCCTCTGAAAGATTTTTCCTCCTGAATCCTAAGGTGAAACAATTTATTATAAATCTTGGAATGAGAATGATGAACAATTGTGCAGGTGCTTTTCAGGTGTAAATTAGAAGGATGAGTTGACAATGGACTTCCATCTCAAGACTTTCTGCTTTCTAATACACCTTAATATACAGTAAAATGACAGTCTCAATGCCTTTCTCTGTCCCTTCCCACGGTCTCTGAGCATCCCTGCATCAGTCATAGAAACCCCTTTGAGGTAGCAACTCACAGTACACCTGTGGAAGGAAGCTGCAGGAACTAAAAGTGAGACCAGAGACAAACTCACATGACTTAGCAAGTCAAAACTGGAAACTGAACCTTGACATTGCAAATCCAAAACTTTAGTCATCAGGAGAGCACTTCTCACTCCACCCTTCATCTTTGCTTTAGCTGCACCACTTGGTTTGCCATGTGGCCTATTTAGGGCTATCCAAAACATAAATTTGAATAGTAAACTGCCCTGTTTATCCAACCTTATGGTTGAACGTGAAGGTAGGGTGGATGTCCCAGCACTTGAGGCAGCAACAGCAGTGAGGTTTTTATTCTGTCTTTCAAGATATGAGTGTTCAAAAAGGCAGATTATCAAATAATGGGTTATAAAAAACACAAGGTAATTTTCAAAACCTAGTTGAATGAATACCACCTGATCAAATATCGCCCCTTACAGAAGTAGGGGATACAGGAAATTAGGAACTTCAAGCCCTCTGTCATGTGCTCAGACCACTATGCAATGCTCTACTTTTTTTATGGGGGACACATAATGGCCTAATTCCTCTAGGGACATGGGTGGTTTAGACAGATAAAAAAAAATTAACCTCCCCTCCCTAATCCCCCCCCACGTCTGACAAAGAATGCTGTGCAAGTACATACATGTACATGTGAAAAATCAAAAGCAAACTTACAGTTTGAGAATCACAAGTAATAACACTTGACTAGATACAGACAATTGATCAGTCATAATAAGAGGGGGATACAGCATGTAATATTTTTCTTTTAATGAGACTTCAGAGATTGCATGAAAAAACTATTTAGAATGACTGAACTGTACAAATATATTAACAGATGTTGAAAATATTGGGTAAATTTAAGAAACAAGGGAATGATATGCTTTCACTTTAACTTAATGGAAATGCAAATGTTAAGATAATGCTTAAAGGGAAAAAAAGGTATACAGCAGCAGTGTTGGGAAGGAATATTAAAAAGAGACAAAGGAGCTGCTAATGAAGGACTGTGTAGATCTTAGGATGAAACTAAGACACTACACGACCATTATTCCAGAGGCCAAAGAGAGAGTAATGAGCAATAAATAATGTAGATCATGCCAATGGCAGTAAATAAAACGGAACATAGAAGAGAGAATGAGAAAGAACAGACTGGGCCCACTTCAAAACAACAATAGGAGAGGAACACAATAGCTAAGGAGAAAGCAAGGACACACTACACAGTAACTCTGCCATTGACTTCACACATAAAGATGGAGATGATTATATAATGCACAGATAAAATGGAAATTATCTGCAAAATTTAGATGCTAGTCTGCCGTTATGAGTGTCTGAACTAGTTTCTAAACTACTCCCATGAACAGCGACAAGAGAAAGAAAGACATTTTGTATGTTGATTTTCTTGCTATGGTAGTGGAAAGCACTTAGATACTTCAGCCATGAGAGCTATATAGGGAGCTGCACAGAATGACACAGATCTGTGTGTATACTTGGAAAGGATTCGAGGGCACAAAAGAAAGGTGAGAAGAGAATGAGAGAAGCTGTAGCAAACTTTTTCACAACTTTGTTACATTTAAGGATCAGAATAAACGACATCCTCTTGGCCTTATTTCCCATTGTGTGCTATGGAGTGCAAAACATCATAGCCACTTAATACAAACCCTGCCTCAGTCAGTCACTCAGATCCTTTCCCTGGAACATTTATCGCAGCCCATAGCTTTTCTTCTGATAAAAGCCATTTTGCAAAGAAGCTGAACACAAAAAAGACAGGGTGGTCAGTAAAAAACCTGATGCTCTCGCTCTCCAGTTCTGCAGTGCACCTTTTTTTTTTTTTTTCACATTTCCATTTGGGCTAGCCTTTTCTTCTGCCAAGAGTAAAACACCTTCAGAGCAGAAGGCAAGGATTAGGACACAGCCACGGAGTTCTGTGGCAGGATTCTGCAGCAGCCCCTTGAGATCTGAGTTCAAATACAGGTCAAGCCGTTAAGTGGGAAAGAAAAAGGAAGGCCTTGTTCTAGTTCCCATGCTCCAAAATCATCCGGGGTATAAACCCCACCCCACTCCCCCCAGGATAAGACTGGGCTGCAGTTGTGTGAATTGAAAAAGCATGATGTAGAAAAAGAATGGGGCAAAAAATGATACTTTGCTCATCCCAGTGGATTCCAGGTGAGCAGGAGGTGAGGATGTTAACAGCACTCAACCTGGAAGAAGTAGCTCTCTGCACAGCTTCTCTATCAATACTGTGACTGCATCATCACCCTGTATCATTTTATTTCTGCTTTTGCCCCTGCTTTTATACTTTTTTTTTCTGAAGAACTAAAGCCTTTAAAAGTAAGTGTGAAAAAATAAAATAAAGCCTAATAACGATAGCCTCCTCCAGAAGGTGAGGGGAACAGGCCATGTTTTACCAAACATTGCACGCTGATATAAATCAGCAGCGCTTCCAAAGGAAGCTGTCTCCTGGTCTCTTGAACCTTCTGTGCTGTCCTGACCTATGTGACTGCTCCAGCATTCAGATAGCTAACTGTACAATAAGCCAGGAGCTCTACTAATTAAACCTAACCTGGCAAAGAAAAAAAAAAATCTAGGTTTTAACACAGATTGGTTTCCCACCTCAGTTCACACCCTAACTGCAGAAACAACTGCACCAACGTGGCAGGAGAAGAGAGAGGGAGGAAGAGTGAAGCAGGAAGGAAAAGCACCCTTCCAGAAGAGTGCTGGCATCGTGTTTGGGCAGCTATGGGCATAGGCTTGGCAACTTCACAATGAATTGTGAGGAAACTGGGAAATATAAAAGAAGGGATTAAAGAGTAAAAGAAAGAAACAGAACACATGAAAGAGTCCATTAGGACAAAGCACCTTGGCCAAAGGAACCAAGTAAAAAGACACTGTGCCTTTCAGTGCTAGGTCAACAAGTTGTTGATACTACTTCCAGTAGTAATCAACACTCACTTTCTTCAGTTGGGTGTTCAGCAACCTGTGTGGAAACAGTCCCATTTCCAGCAGACCAGTGCCTACAACATAACCAATATGCAGAGTCAGCAGAGAGGCTAAAAACTGCATGGACACAGTGAGTAAATTACCCTCTCAACCCTTAGAGGATTATAGGTCTCTGTCAAGCCATTCAGATCTAAAATTTGACCTGTCTTAAAGCATTTATAGCGTGCCAGGGAATACATCCTGTATTCTCAATGGCCATTTCAAGAAAATAAATCTCTTGATTATAAAAACAATTATATTTTTATGTTTAATAATTCTAATAACAATTTCTATCTACAAACACCTTTGCCAGAAAAGCTTATGACCTACAACTTCATACCTCTGCTTAATATACACTAACATCCCCCATGTAGACACATCCACCTACAAGGCACTACCCTGAGTCTTATGCTGATATGTAAAATAAGAAATTAACCACAAGAATGGGAGCTGTCAAGAAAACAACTCAACAAAAATGATTTTAAAAAACCAGTCAAATGCAAAGGGAGAGAGCAGACAAGAAATAGGACATTAATGGAAAGGTGTTCAAAACCTAGTATTTCTTAACAGCATTCCTTCCAGGAACCAAAAGCAAGATATGCCAGAATCCAGGGCTGTGATAGGCTAAAGGCAAATGCATTCAATTTTTAACTAAAAGTTTCAAAAAGAAGTAAGTACAGCATCAGAGATGTCTTCTTAATGTGAAGGTGGACAAAGTGGCAAGAGATGAAGACTGCTGAATTCAGGAGTAGCTAAATCTATAAATGGGAAAAGCAATCTGTAAATGGAAACTTTTCCAAGCTGGAAAGAAAGTAAAGCTCGTAAGTATTTTAGCAGTGAGCATGACTGAATCTCCTGCTATTTATTATATCGGTATCATCCATTAACATCACTGTTAAGGGCTTACCAGCATTTCCATTCTAAAACTCAAATGATAGAAGTTTATTAGTTGATTCCTTATCTGGGAAGGATGTGGATCAACGAAAGATGGCACATATCTTGAAACAGGGCACATGTTCTCACATGTTCAAACTGGTGTAAGATCAGAAAGAAACACAATTGAATGTATTTAAATGATTCTGCTACTTTCTCCCTGGTCACTATTTTCATAAAGGGTAATTACAAGCAAGGCAGACTAGCTCAATGAGAGTCTCTCCACTGTCAATTATGAGAACTAGCTCAAACATGGAGCAAAGCATGATGCTCCTCAGTCAGCCTGTGGGGACCCTACAGACCCCACTCTGAGTTGATAGACCGACAGTCTCTCTGGGAACATCCTGCTAGTGCCTTTACATGAAAAGAGACAAGCACCCCAGAGGGAAAACTACCCCACCTGATAGGTGAACTCTCCTCTGAGGAGGTCTGTCTCTCTTAACTGACATTGGGCACGTGGGCTTCTAATTTAATCATGCCTATTAGGTGAAGAAGGTTGGAGTATTCCAGCCCAGAAAATTAAACAGTGCAATGTTTAGTCATGCAAATGCACTGCTCTTTGTCTTAGGAGATCTCTTTGTATAAAATTGAGATATCTCAGTGGAGAGTGGACTGCAGGAATTCTGTTCCCAAACCATGAATCAGACTCACCTTGCCTTAGTCCAGGCCTTTCCACCTTAGACGTTGAACATCTCCCGATGTTCAGAGAAAAGGCCTGAACAGCTGATGTGAGCATTTAGTTTGGCTTCAAACATGTTAAGAATTAATCTAAATGACAAAAGCAGAATTTGTGTATTGATCTCAGGGACAGACAATTTAGGTATAGACATCTCCCATCTAGGTGTTCAGGAGCCAGAATGATGCAGTCATGATGGTGCATAACTTGTCATCTGACAAAATATCCTGCCACCCCCGAACTGGATCTGCCGTCACCGTGCACCTGCAGCAATAATCTCCCACACACATGGACAGGCTGCTGACCAGCCAGCATTCCCCAAGTGAGGGACAGCATTGCCTATGAAGCTTGGTAGCCTCACTTCTCCTCTAACTGAGAGTGCCAGTTAGTTATTTATTCCCACCTTTAAATTAAAGGCAACAGGCCTTCCTTTAGGTACACAGGCAACATGCATGTGTCTTTTTTGGCACAGCCTTATGAAGAAGTCCTCCTGCCTTGGAAAGTTCTGGCTTTCCTTGGGAGGCTGCAATGTAATATGAGAACGATTTTGGTTAGGAGGTAGGCTGATACTGTTAAGGTTGCTCAGGCTGAGCAATGAAGCTTGGGTGTGACCTTATCAACAAGGATTCTTAGAACTATCCAGGAGAAAGAGCAAAATGATCTGGACAAACTTAGTGTCCTGGCAAAGAGCACAAGAACAAGCAAAAGTTGGCCCATGGCAACAAAAATCCACCTTCACATCATCATGACTAAACTATAATTAGATACCTCCATTTTTTTTAATCACTCGTGATTCTTTATAAGGACTGGCAATATGAGTGTAAATGTCTTACAATTTTACACAGAAATATTGTTAAAGTGACTTTTAAACCCTTTTCATGCTGAAGTAAAAAAAAAATTCTCACAATGCCTAGTTCCTTTCAACTGGCCGATAAGAAACAGGACAGGTGCTGTAGGCTTTGGGTCTGGTACAGTAAGAAAAGGTGAGTTTTAAGACAATTACTCTGCATTGCATTATATTAAAATATCAAGAGGCGTGTGTCTGCTGGACCACAAGCAATCATAGAAGATATGTTGTTTATGAAAAAGACAAGCCCTTCAAGGGCAATAACAAGCTTTTCACAGCCATCTGCAGGAATGGGAATGCATTTAACCATTGTCTGCCACTATGCCTGACTTCCAACACAGGAGACAACAGGAAGCTACAGGAGCATTTTTATTTTCCTTGGCCTCTCGCTATGTTTCTTAGCGCACAGACATGAATGAATGAGAGCTGGACACCTTCATTAGCACCTTGAGGAACTGCTGTCCCTGAAAAGCAGTTCCATTTACCTTGCAGATTGGCCCAAGTACTGTAAAACTGGTTCCATTTTTCTTGGGACAAGCTCCAATGAAACAGCATTTGCAATGACTGCTAGAGGAAGATTGTCAGATCTGTAGGGCACTCTTTATTTGCTAATTGTCCATCCTTGCCTCAAGCCACAGGGTGTGAGTCAGGTTCCAGCCCAAAACTGCTTAACTAGGTGTGCACAGTAATGCATGTCTACCAGAAAATCTATTGAAGGGACAAAAGTCACCGGTGCAAGTACACACCAAAACTCCTTTGGACCACCATTGGCTTTCATCCCACGGGCTATCACATCCTGCTGGTTATCACAGAATTGTCTGGACATGACTATAGGCACAGCTAAATGTTTTAAGGCAGCTTTAGGATTATTTAACTAACTGATCACATAGCACCAATCAGAAAACGCACCTCAGGAATTCTTGCATGATGCTTACAATTTCTTCCCAGAAGTCATTCTGAAACCAAACTAAAACCTCAATTCAAGGATTTCAAGTAACAGCATTTACTGCTTTACTAGGTTAATGACTTTTTAAAAAACCCTCATCTTATTTCCAGCTTTAGCTTCTAGCCACTTACGCCTTTTTCCTAGCTACAGAGAATAGCTGCCTGATAACCCAGATGTTCCTTTCCTGGAAGACAGGGGTGATGATTCTGGTTTTCTCCATGAGGACACCTTTATGCACAGAGGGCACTGCACTTGGGGTAAAAGATAAGGGAGCACTTTTTACTGTTTCAACTTTGGTATGGGGCCAAATCAGCTTATTGTATTGCTGGGAAACGCAATGCTTGCTCTACCAATCCCTGAACCCAGTTCAATACTGGGACAAAAATGAACAGGTCCAGAGGACCCACCAGCAAGTTATATTTTACCTTCAGAATTTTGTGCATTGAAGCCAAATTCTCTTGATTCAGCTCAGGAGGTTTTTCCAGGAGACAGTTGCCTCATGTAAAATTAACCCATTATATTAACTAATGGTGTGTAAATAAAAGCCATTTCAGTTACACTAAATCTATATTCAGCGAACAGTTATTCATAATAAAGAGCTGAGTCAGAGGGAAGCTTGCCTGTGGCACTGTGTTAAACTTTCAGTAAGATGCATTGCTCTTTTGTAAAATAGCTCTGCAAACTCTTTTATCACTGGTTTTGCTTTTAAACCTATTAATGTGATAATAATTACTATAAGCAAATTAAAAGCATATAAGTACATTAACCTTTAACATGCACAATCTGTAGACTTTGAAGACTTAGCAATACACTTACAGACCTATGCTGGAACTAAATGAATTCCTATCCAAGCAAAGACACAGTAGTAGTAGTAGTAGTAGTACACAGCTGAAGGGAAGAAAACCCAACACATTCCCATTCATGGATTCTCAGGCTACAAAGGATGATCCAGTTCACCTAGTCAGATATCTCATATAATACCACCATAGCATTCAACCAATTAGGGACTAATAACTTATTTTCAGGTAAGGCTTGACCTTCCAGAGAAGGCATCCTGCCTTGATATGAGACTCTAATGAAACAGCAAATCCTCAATTTCCTTTGGTCATCCCTTCAAACAGTTAAATCTGCCCCCCTACCCCATAAAGCCTTCAGCCTGGTTTCTGACTTGAATTGTTCAAGAGTTTTACCTGCAGTGGTTGCTAGGTTTGTTAGGGCTATTGGGCCTCTAGTATGGCCAGAATTCCTAATGGATGCCTTGTTGCTCTACGATTTCTGTATTTTAATCAGACTTATGGAGCCAAAGCAGGCTGAGTGTGCAGAAGCATGTGGCATTCATGTGCAATGCAGCATGCAATCCAGCCTTTCGCCTAGCTCTCAGCCATTCGCATTCTGGCAACATCTCTCTTTTAAGTCCCTAAATACCTTCAGCCCAACAAAGAACAAATACCAGCTTCTGTGAAGCTACAGCAGAGAGAAAATGGTAGCTAAAAAAATGCAAAAGGCCAACTTCAAAGTTATTGAATTTGGTGCTTGGGCTTTGAAAAACCTGTCATTTGGGAGGAAGGGTGGGAGGCTGCTCTTTCCCCCTCCTTTTCATTAAACGGCTCTTCAGAACTTGGGAGAGCTACTGCTCTCATTATGCATTCCTCCTTCTGGAAATAAATACTTGTGTGGGTTGTCACATTAGTCAGTAGATAGATGTCAAAAACAAATTACAGCCTGGCATGGAGCCAAACATTGTGTGTGTGCGTGTGTTATAACGGAGTATCTGTTATTAAGAAGGTGGTTGGTTGTGCGTGTCAGAGGGTGGAGCCTTTTCCAGGAGCAGAAGTCTTATAATGAGGGACTTTCTAAAGAAGGAACAGAGAATCACGATCTTGTTTCATTCCTTTCCCCACAAGGAGATATTACACAAACTCCCCATATGGCTTATCGCTACACAGAGAAATCCTACTCTTTCAGTGCTTCTTCCAGCTCTGTGAAGTCAAAAACAAGCTAAACAGTCCCACAGCTCACTTCAGCCTTTAAATCAGCTGGGGGTCTCCGGAGAAATGGGAACCAAAAACTTATTTGTCCTTTCAAGGTCCAAAGAATCTCTCCCTCACCCCCTGCTCACCCCCTTTCTCTCTCTCTCTTATTTTACAAGTTTAAATCAGCTCTTGTGTCAAAGGAATGCAATTACGATGAGCTGCCCCAATCAAATTCTTTTTAAAAAATAACAAGATTTTAAAAATGTAGCCAGTATCCAGCTCTCACTCTGAAACAGTAGTTTTTTCAATCTGAGAGATCAGCATCCTAGATTATTACTAAACTTGTCCTCTGTCAATAAGATAAGCCACGCTGCACATTCCTCCCCCTCATTTGGTACGTGTGTAGATATGAGCCAGGGAAGGTACTCAACAAATAGTCAAAATCCTGCACTACCCTTGATAAACAGGGGACTGCTTTTGAGAACCTAAAGGCAGAGGAGACTAAGTTCCATAATTAGATTATCTGATGAGAATATTTCAATGATTAAATGGAGTTATTTCAATTATTCCTGGAACAGTTTGAAGATCAGCTGTTGTCATGACACGCCTTCCCACTGCTGTGCTACTGTAACTTTGGAACCGAAGTAGAAACTGGAGTAGAAAACAGGGTCTACAACCGCATCCTTCTTAACCAGCGAGAGATGAGAAAGAAAGTCATAGCCTTCCTTCCAGTTTACTGGATACCATGTCTCTAATCTTAAAATACCCTTACACTGGCCATTTCTTTAATCTTAAGATACCTTTACACACTGCAGTGCAAAGACTACAAATGATTTTTAAGAGGACTCCACCAGTAACATCACTGTTCAAATATTTCTGAACCAGGTCACTAGTAGTGAATATAAATGAACAAAAGTAAAAAAAACAAAACTCAAAAAAACTTTATATCACTTCATTTAAATTCAGAATATTGACAAAACTCACATATTCAAACATTGTAACTCCAACTAATCACAGAAACAATTTAAAAATATGATTCTTTTAAAAAACAATAAATTATAAGGTCTTCTCTTCCCCTCTAGTAATTCATTCTGCAGGAGCGGTGTTGACAAACTTTCAGGATTACTAGGAATGCAATTATTTATACAAATTAAAGTAGACAATTTATGCAATCACATGATTCCAACAGCTAGGGCTTTAAAAATAAAGTCAAGTATTGTGTGACACACAATATCCCTGCTACAACTGGCGGTGCTTCATTTATATGCTGTATACTCCAACTGCACAATGAAACTAAGTTTTCTAGCAGCATTTTACCTTATGCTCCTGTTCAAAACTTGTATTTCAGTCCTTACTCATTCTTGGTGAGTCACAAGCTTTTCAAGTTTTCAGATTTCACCCTTCTAACATTTGCATATCAAAACAGATCAGGACTTCAATTACTGTAAGCAGTGAGAGGGCACAAATGTTTTTCTGAATCATCAGTAACCACATGCACATTTGAAGGATTACGCATGAGGGTTAAGGACTAGGTATGGTTTATAAACGTGAATATTCAGGTGAATTAAGTAAACTGAAGCCAATTTTGCACCCTCTAAGGATCAATACTCATACACTACTCACATTTTTAGAAACCATGCCTGGCAATGTTTGTCAGCTTATGACATCTCAGCAAGAACACTGGGTGGAGGATTCATACAGGGAAGATCTTGAATTCCAAAGTCCTAAGTGTTTTTGTGACTCTGGACCCAAGTTTTCTTATCACGCTTAATACACAGAATTACCTGTTAGTGCTATTATGAGATACTAATATTATGTGACAAGAAAACCCCCTCAGTTTGAATCACCCTTTGCTATAAGACACCCACACAGCATTGCAATGTTTGTCTTAACAGCAACTCAGAGTAACAAAGAGGTATTTTTACTTGTGGGTTTTTTGTTTGTTTGTTTGAACAAAACTGCAATGATAAAAGAAAGTATGGGCAGCAATGACCTTTTGTTTACAGAGATCTAATATTGCCAGATTTTATACTGTACAGGGTTTTGCTAACTGTAGCAAAGCTCAGAAAGAATACAAAACAGTCTTAAAAATTCCTCTCCATAAAAATAACAAAAAACCCTTAGCAAAACTCCACAACAGGGAACTCGGAACCACTAGGTAAGAAGCACTGGGTTTGATGCTGTCCTGGGTCTGGCGGGGATAGGGTTAATTGTCCCCAGGACCTAGCAGGGATACAGGTATTCCATCCCATGGAGCCACGCCCAGGGGGTAGCCGGAGCTAGCCGGGGAAGGGGAGGGACCGGAAGTCGGGGGA
>KZ506705.1:0-154535 GCA_002844005.1 Limosa lapponica baueri | reverse complement strand
GTGAGTCCCGGTCCTGGGAATGCGTTTTTGGTATGCTTAAATGTGACCCTGAGAACATCATATCTTTAATGTGTTTGGGACCACCATTTACTATTGCAATATCAAGCTGAAAACACGTTATGGGATTTTGTATAAGAGAGAGTTGTGTCTGTAATTTCTGGCACTTCAGTAAATGTTTTTTTGCCATAGATTTTTTGTAGAGAAGCCGTTGAAACACAAACAGCACAGAAAGGAGTTTCAGCACGTAGAATCTCCCTAGTCTGGGAAGCCTGTTACTGATGATATTTTTCCCCAGTGAGTTATTATGCAGACTTAGACATGTTGTTTTCCTTGGCATGCTAATGGACTTTCATCATTTCTTTCACAGCCTTGTGTTTTTGTTAGCTTTCCTTAGATATGCAGAAGAGATCTGACCTGAGGAACCCTGACTTCTTCCCTCCTGCCCTAGATAATTCTCTGGTTATTCCTTTCCCTGCTTGGTGTTGACCATTTCCTTTCACGCTACAAAGACTCTACTTTCAGAGCAGATGCTCTCTTGCTTTTTATCTTGCCTTCTGTCCCAGCTGAAGCTCCTGTGGCAGCACGGTCTATAGCACGTGAAGCCAACTTTTCTTAGCAGCTGTTGAAACACCAGGCAGAGCTGTTCCAGCTGGCACTCCGATCATGCTGTGACTCTGTGCCGTGGTGCTCAGCACCGTTGTTGCAAGGCAGGCTCGGCTGCTGGCAGCAGGCTGTGGAAGTGCTTTCTATACGTGCCATTTACTGTTAGAGCGGTCTGTCTATAACAGGTTTTCTATCAATAAGATAAAGTGATCTCAGGCTGTTTTGCAAATGTGGATCCCCTTACAAGATGCGATTGCGTGGTGGTTGATGAGGCAAGCCTCATTTTGCTTTACATTTACATAATGACATTTTCCAGGCTGCCTGCCTGGATGCTCTAGAGGTACAGGGTGTGATGTAAATGAGTAATTGATGGATACTTCCTGGCTCAGAGTAAATGTATGTATTATCTTTAAGAGGTGATTTTGAATTGCTTTCAGGCTGCTGTAGGTGGTGAGCTAGGTATAAAGTAACATGAATGTAAATAGGAGACTAATTTATTTTAAAATGTCTGTTGACTGTCTTGGTAAGGTAAGGAGGAAAATGCAAATATAAGGTGGTCAACAGTCCTCTGACACACCCTGATGCTAGAAATCTCCTTCTGCCCAGTACAGTGAAGTGTCTTCTGTAACTGATGTCAGAAAGAAACGTTGGTTAAAGAGGTAAAGCCTCCTTTTCCTTGTCCTTAGTTCAAGCTTTAGGACCCTCCTCCTCTGTAGCAAAGGGAAGGCTGTGGAGAAGGTGTTTTCACACCTTTTCCTGTTGGAGTGATACAGAGACGACAGCTGCTGAGAGCATCTGGTTCACCATAGTCCCTGCATCTTGAGACTAGAGAAAGCTGAGGTGAAGACAGGATGAGAGAAAGCCTGACAGAAACTAAGGAAAGAAAGAGAGAAAGAGCAACTCCTGTGTCCCAAAGGGAGTTCCTGAAGGTGTCAGAGCAATGGTACAGTGAGAGTTAATTTAAGCTTGAGAGGCTGTAAGCTCTTGCTCGTGGACCTAGAGCCTGGAGCCCTGGAGATGGTTATGGCAACTGCTGGCTGTGAGCCTACCTCAGCTGGCCCCATGCAATAGGAGGCTTGTTTCAGCCCCCTTATCCCGCTGCTAGGAAAAGCTTGCAACTCTTCAGCTTTGTTTACTTAAGTGGAAAGCAAGGCACAGTATAAACTGAAGCATGTTTCTTCTGGAACAATAGCTTTTGCCTTATAGTTTGGTAAATTGAATTTTTGTAGTGCAGCATCCATAACCTAGTCTAAAAATCCATGCTGGTCCAGTAACACAGATCTCTTTAAATGGATTTTATTTAGCCTTTGTTATACTAATGACAAGCAGAAGAAGGGTAAGGAAGTTAATATTGTTCCTAAACAGAGTAAGAAAAATATTATTAAGAAGATTATTATTATTATAATTATCAAGTTATTCTTAAATGATCTTTTATTACAGATCCCAATAATGATTAGGGTTCTGTCAAACTAGATCACAATTAACATAAGATAACATAAACCCTCGTTTTTAACATAAAACCTCTGAGAGGTGTTAGTTTAAATGCCTCTTCTTGCTTGAATATGCATTTAAGGGCATTAATCAACAGTTGGTTAAGTGACTTTGTAAACTCTGCAGAATTGACCCCGCAGCGAGAAAACCTTGCAAAATGTTGTGGGAGTATTGTGCAAGAACACAGCCACACTGAATTTTTCAAGACTGGTTAAGTCTCGCTTTTATGGGTGACTTTGGCACTTAGGATTATCATTATCAACTTTGAGCTGTCCTCACACTGTGCATTTCCATAGCCCATCCCAGAGCAATGCAGAATACCTTATTAGCTTCTGTAAGTGGGCTTTTTCTTTTCTAATTTTTAGTATCCTGCTTCATAAAATGAGATATTATGATAGCGCTGTGCTATATGGAAAGTATCTGTCAAGATCTCCACAGTCTGGTGGTGACTCTGCCCTTCCCTTAAATTCTTCACTCCTTTAGCATCTTGAGGTGACAGACTGAGACTTTCCTAAGGTGCTATATTTTTTTTTTTATTAAAAATAGTTAATTTACAGTGTGAGAAAGATCTGTACTTGGATCTGTATCTGTCAAGCCCATAAGGGTTTTGGAGAGGACTTTCTGCTTTCCCTTCCTTGGTAGGAAGATCCTTTACCTATCTATCTGTCTGTCAGTATTATCTAGAACAACTACAATACTAACCTAGCAGAAACACACTTTTGTTTATGTTATTTTATATTGGGCATCATGAGGTAGCCCCTCTTGAGAGCTGAGTTCCTGAAACCTCGTCACTTTCATACCTTTTTGAAATCAACCTCCAGAACTGGTTTTCTTGGTGTTTTTTGTGTGAAACAGAAAATTTTGTAACCATGGCAATATATGTCCCAGTTATACCTGAAGAGTCCTAGCAGAGCAAGGTGGGCCTGCTAGTTAAGGTCCTGTTGATAGCTACTCCAAGTGCTGAGTTAAGAGTCTAAGATGATACATGTTTTAATACTGGTGTCACTCAGCGTGTGCCTGTCGTTCCACGTGAGGTCAGGGAGGAGAGAAACTTCGTGGTTTCAGTGCATTCTTCCAGTGAGAACTGAAAATCCTGAGATTTTTTTTCCAACTGACTGCTGCCTGATATTTGAAACTTAACTTTGCATGATGAACAAATACCCTAATTCAGGAAAACAAAAAGGTTCTCAGAAATAAGTGTAAATATTGTTCTTAAAGCTCACTGTGTTGGTTATTTTTATAGGGCTCAGGAGTTGCTGTCTTTTGCACTTAGCTTTCCTCATCCTCATTTTTAAAATTGCAGCATGTCCCACCTTGGTGCTGCTGGGAGATCTGAGGTATTTTGACAATAATTCCCTTGTAGTCTGAGTTGCAGACTGAAAGGTCAGAGGCAAGGCAGGGTGAAGAATAAATAAATGTGTCTGGTGGCAGTGGGGCAAGGAATCAAAGTTTCACCAAAGGATGACATTTGCTTTTGGATGGCAAGGCCAAGGGACCTAGGCTTGCTGTGCAAGCAGCGTGCTCAGCTGCCTCGAAGGGGACTATGCAGAAATGCTGCCATTTCCACTTATTGGGGAGTCAGCATTGGCATTCGTTCCTCTTTCTTATCGGGGGTTGGAGGCATTATTCACTAGTCACCATTTAGTGAGTTTTTGCTCACAGTTTGTAGCACCTCTTCCCTGCAGTACGTGGTGCCTGGAAGGTCCAGAAACCTGTGTTAATAAAGCAGAGACGTGGTGGGATGGAATAAAGACAACATTGTTTTGTATGCAAGAAAACATTGCCCTGTCAGATGCTTTCTCATTTTTCCATCCATGCTGTCATCCTGGCTTGTTTCGCCAAACCTTCTGGCACTGTTCCCACGGCTCCCTCGGGGGGAGCAGGGTGAGATGTATGCATGATAGGCAAGTGAGGGGCTGTGAAGACATGGCCAGCTGGCGGCATCCAGCACAGGGCCCAGCTCGGGCACGGAGCCGTAACAGCACAGCCTTGGGAGACCGCAGCTCCCACTGTGCTTTCCAGCCAGGCTCCCTGGTTGGTGGGCTTGAGAAAGCAATGCTGCCTTCATTCACGGAATCACGGAGTTGTCAGAGTTGGGAGGGACCTCTAGAGACCATCTAGTCCAACTCCCCTGCCAAAGCAGGATTGCCTAGAGCACATTACTCAGGACTTCATCCAGGTGGGTCTTGAAAATCTCCAGAGAAGGGGACTCCACACCCTCCCTGGGCAGCCTGTTCCAGTGCTCTATTACCCTCACCGGAAAGAATTTTTTCCTCATATTTGAATGGAACTTCCTATGTTCCAGCTTCTGCCTGTTGCCCCTCGTCCTATCGCTAGAAACCACTGAAAAGAGTCTGGCTCCATCATCCTTCAACCCACCCTTTAGGTGCTTGTAAACGTAGATAAGGTTTCCCCTCAGCCTTCTCTTCTCCAGGCTAAAGAGCCCCAGCTCTCTCAGCCTTTCCTCCTAAGGGAGGTGCTCCAATCCCTTAATCATCTTAGTTGCCCTAGGCTGGACTCTCTCCAGTAGTTCTCTGCCTCTCTTGAACTGGAGAGCCCAGAACTGGACGCAGTATTCCAGTTGTGGCCTCCCCAGTGCAGAGTAGAGGGGGAGAATGACCTCCCTCGACCTACTGGCCACACTCTTCCCTATGCAGCCCAGGATCGCATTCGTTGCAGGGCAGGAGTTCTTCTTACTGGCTTTTAGATTTCAGTTTTTATTTCTTAGATTGCTTCTGGAAAAGGATGTGTTTTTCTCTTCAAAGCCTAACAAATTCTTGTTTGGGGTTCATTGATGAAAATGATTGAGATGGCATATGTGTACAGAGCTTGTGCCTGAGGGGGTGGTTTCCCTGCTTACCTGAGTTAGCAGCTTTATTAACCCTGCTGTAAGTCATTCTGACAGACACGGTTCCTAGATGGCTGCTGAGATTTGAGCTCTTTGTGTCAGCTTTTTAAGCATAGAGAAGGGAGGAAAGAAATTCCACCATTCAGGCATAAGGCTATATCCCATAGTTCGGGAAGGGACCCAGAGGGATGTTAAGAAAGTTTTTGACTCGAGTTAAAGCACTTCCAGCCTCCGAGAAGCACATGTTATGTCTCCAAAGCTCTGGAGAGGATCAGAAACATTTGAGCCCACCTGCGTCAGGGGGCTGTGTTGTAACAGAGCCGAGGAAGCTGTTAGAAAGCTGTTTGGAAACTGAGTCTCACCGCATGCTAAGTCTCTGTTGGGTAGGAGACTCTTTATTCATGCAGAAAATTGTCCTGAGGAGAGAAAACCCAGTAACGGGGAAATACAGAATCACAGAATCTTAATGGTTGGAAAGAACCTCTGAGATCACTGGGTGCAACCATACACACACAAAAGACCCCCACAGTCTCGGCCACTAGAGCATGCCCTGAAGTGCCACATCTATGTGTTTCTTAAATACCTCCAGAAGTTTCTGGAACAATACTGTTCGTTGTGAAATCCCTAGTTGGGCTTTTTAGTCTTCCTGCATTTCCTTGGTGGATGAGTTTCTGACAGGCGTGTGGCTGGTGGCCCCAGTACCATGCTTACTTTAGGAGAGCTGCCCTCATGCCTGGAGAGCTTTTCCGGCACACCAGAGCCCTGGCCTGGGGGCAGCCGTCCATGTTATTTCAGCCCCAAACCTCTCCAGAGAGCCAGGCTGCCAATGGTGTCAAATTGTTAGTTGACACCATGACATGAACAAGTGCCCATGGGGAGTTTAAGACGGGGCTGACACACTCTCTCTAATTTGTGTTCCAGGCACGGTGTTGACTCTGGTCTCAGGGCGAGAATTGTTAGCGAGTTTGTTGGCTGCAAATATATGTATATACATCTCCCAAACATCCATTTGGCTGTCAGCCTGATAAATGCCACTGTTCTTGGAGCAAGCCCTCCTGTGTCAGCTGTTTCACCTCTACCTCCACAGCACTTAGCGAGCAGTCTTTATCCAGTTTTCTCCTCTGGGATCCTGAAAGATGCTGAATGCAGCAGAGCCCCTAATGAGCTTCTCCTTTACTAGTGCCGTCTCAGTTTCTAACTCCCACCTTCCTTTCCAGAAACGCGAAGGCCTCCTTCAGACCACTCATGTTACAGAGGAGCTGACAACTACGACAGAGTAAGCACATAACACTTTAGCTTCAGAATCATAGAATCATAGAATGGTCCGGGACGGAAGGGACCTCCAAAGGTCATCTAGTCTGACCTCCCCGCAGTCAGCAGGGACACCCCCAACTAGCAGGTTGCCCAGGGCCTCATCGAGCCTCACCTTAAATATCTCCAGGGAAGGGGCCTCAACTACCTCCCTCGGCAACCTGTTCTAGTGTTCCACCACCCTCATAGTAAAGAATTTGTTCCTAATATCCAATCTAAATCTGCTCTTCTCCATCTTAAAGCCATTGCCCCTCGTCCTGTCACTGCAGGCCTTTGTAAACAGACTCTCCCCAGCCTTCCTGTAGGCCCCCCTCAGGTACTGGAAGGCTGCTATTAGGTCACCCCAGAGCCTCCTCTTCTCCAAGCTGAACAACCCCAGCTCCCTCAGCCTGTCCTCATAGCAGAGGTGCTCCAACCCCCTGATCGTTTTCATGGCCCTCCTCTGGACCCGCTCCATCAGGTCCATGTCCTTTCTATATTGAGGGCTCCAGACCTGTACACAGAACGCGTTTGTGGTGCGTGATCTGAGACCATTTACAAAGACAACAGAGAGACTTAATCTTCCCCTCACCCCTGCTAAGTTAACAAAAACCTTTAAGGTGGTGGTGGTGCTTCTTTAAGTTTATAGAAATAACGTTGGTCTCTGGAAATATGTTACAAAGGAGAAAAGTGTCTTGACATTCTTGTGTCACAGAAGCTTTCAACTGAATAGTTCATTGGATTTGACCTTTGTGGGCCTTTTTTCCGCCCCCTGCCTTCTGGAGGTAGCCGTATATAACTAATTTCTGCCCAGTGCTGTTGCTTCTCTCAAGTCAAGGGCCAATGTAGATATTTTGGGGAAGAATTAGTTTGACAAAAGGCAATTCTTTGAAATACATCTGAAAACTGAAGTGATACCCTGTTATAGTTGTAAGGACAGATGATCTCTGTTTTCAATATTACCTCAGGACTAGAGCTCAGCAAAACTAACTTAAATAAATAAACCTCTTCTCTCTCCAGTTTTTGTGACAGATTACTTTGTTTTATGTTTTTACAGTCCTTTTTAGAGGGAGAAGGCTAGACATGCACTTTGGCTGCAAATAAAAGATGAGATTTTTTCCTTTGCATGGCCTGAAGGCAGCTCGAAGAGGGGCTTACATGAGCCCTCCTTCAGTTTATCAGGGCATTGGCTCCCTGTAGCGTTGGCTCAGCTTTCCATGACTTTGAAGATAAATTAAGTACCATGTGGCTAGCTCAGCGGGGAAGATCTTTCAGATGGAAACGCTCAAAAATGAGATCATAACATCTCTGTGTGTACATTAAAGATCTCGTAGTGTTTTTTGCAGGATCAGAGCTCTGCCTCAGGTTTGTTGGCCAGAATTTCTCCCCTCACTCCTGTGCTCTTGAACAATGCAGTTAGCTTGTCTTCTCCGTCAGATGTGGTTTGTAAGATGTAATCTGCGGAGTGAGGTTTAGATATTTTTTAGCAAGAAAGATGTTTACAGATTTCCATGTGTGTTTATACATGTATTTTATTAAGTTATTTAATATTACACAATATTAAGAGGTTTACCTTTTAATGTGTTGCATACCCAGATACAAGCATAGCTACAGAAAATGCAGTGATCAGCAGAATCCAGCATTCACTGAATACTTTCAAAGTCCTCTGTGCAAATCAGGGCCTGATTCTCAGATGATAAACATCTGCGTATGTCTGGTGATGTCACTGGCTGTGTATATAATTCATATTTGACAGTTTTATTTACATAATATCCAGATATGATGTATGTTTTCTTTCTTCAGAGAAAACAGATTAAAGTGAGATAGCCTGAGCTGTGTGGTGTAGCATCTGATTACTGTATTTGTGGAAACTGTACACAGAAGTACATTTGTTCATTCACTCTTCATCATAAAAATAGTTATGCATAAGAAATCATAATTATGCGTAAAACATAATTGTGCATGTCCATTCATTTCGAATGTGTCTCCCTGACATCACTGGTGGTCTGCTGGGGACATTCCTGCAGCACGTTGGGTCTGGTCTGCAACATGCTCTGCCTCCTAACTTGGTAGGAGTGGTTAGCCCTCGGCATCTTGCAGAAGAAGGCCCATTAAGCCGGTGGTCTTGTCTTTTCAAATTGATTATTCATGAACTAACGCAGTATTTTTGAATGCTCTGACTTGCAGGATGATGATGGGAAGATTTGGTGAGTAACAAAGTTGACTCTGAAATTTTTTTTTTAAATTTATATCAGGCACAATAATCTTGTCTGTTTTCCTTCAGCAGATCAAGACAATGGATTGAGCAATTCTGTGGGGTTGGAACGTATTGCAGGGGCAGGTTTTGTTACTGCACACAGATATGGAGCGTAATGGGTAGAACCAGATAATCCGGTATCCTGATTTTGCTCTTTAGACTGGTCTCTGTTGACTTGTTTTCATTTATAAGTAATAAATAGTGAAAATGCTGCACAGAGTAGTATTTCCTAGTGCTGTTGTTAGTGGCTTTCAAGTAAAAATCTTTGCAACCCTTAGCAATAAGAGTTGCACCCTCTTCATAATGTGACCATTTAATTTCTATATAAATGAGTACACGAAAATGACTGAAGCAAAGGTGTATGGTACAAGGTCTAAGAAAGCTCTTGTTTATCTGTCCACTTTCAGTGACCAGTCAGCCCCCTCTACTTCCTTTGCATGGAGCATCTTATCTCTTCCATGTTCACTAGATTTTTAGAGTTTAGACCTTATCAACTGTAGATCTGGTCTTCTAAATAAAAAACAATTTTTTTGGTGTTGCTGCCAAAAAACTTCTCTTTTTGCATTTAGTTTTGTTACTGGCATTAAGTCACTTCTCACTGAAGAGATGTGGGCTCCTATTAAGGGCTGTGTGTGGTGAATAACAAGTAATGTAGTTTCTCTGTTCCCCCGTAATACTACGTGAGCACTACCATTTCCCCTCTTGCGGTGTATCTACATTACATAATTGATAAGGTGCTCGGAAAATAAATAATGTCAGGGCTGTAGGGGCTAAATAACATATCTTCAGATACCAAAGGGAATCTGCATAATAAATATGTTTGTTTATTTAACAATAGAAAACTATTAAAATGTTTTGTAAATTGAAAGAATTTGAACCTGGAAAAACTGTTAAAAACTATTTTGAAATTTTGAACAGCTTAAAACCCAGACACTTTTCCAGCATTTTTATGCTTTTTTCCACTTTTTGTTTAATGCAACTGCAGTACTGTGATGGTTAGATTTCTAATTTTTTCTTGTTTTACCTAATGTGATAGCTGTCATCCAAAAAACTCAGTGTTAAGAAGATTTCAGTCAGCCCAAAGCTGCCACAGTGTGAAATGTTGCACTAATGTAGTCAATTTAGTAGAATTTGAGATTGGATTGGATATCGTTATACAATGCTTTGAAGGTCTAAACGTAAGTTAATTATTCATACTGTATGTAAGCTTTGCTTGTCGTACACTGCTGAATCAGATTCACTCGTGTTCAGTTTTAAGCTTTACTGAAGTCAGGGGTACTACCAGTAATTTTAAATTAAGCAAATTAATACCTGATTTTGACACTGAGCGATGGATGCAACCATAGCTATCACTGTAGCTGTAGTGCACCAAAACCAGATGATGTTTCAGTGGCTCATTGTTTGAGTTAGGGTTGGGGCATAATCAAAACTTGTCTCATTTTAATATTTCTTCCACCTGCATATTTTTGACCAATTATGAAAGACAGAAAAGAGAAATCAGTGAATAATATGTTTATTTTCAGTTACCTTTAAAATTCCCAAGGGAGTTTGCTTTGGTATTTAGTTAGACAGCAAAATAGTGTGATAACTTTTAACTTCAGTCTTGATTACATGGCTTTCTGAGAAAGACCTTTAATCTTAACAGAACCTGCTTCCCGTACTTGGTTGTTGGAGGTATATTGATTTTTTTTAAATTTTTTTTTCCCCCTACATCCAGAGCGTGATGCCTTTGACACCCTTTTTGATCATGCGCCAGACAAACTCAGCGTAGTTAAAAAGGTAAAGGTTAAAATTTGAGCTTTATTTTCTACATTGCTTTTGTTCTTAGGCTTTTGGAATGATATCCAGAAAGATCTGGAAAATAGCAGAAGAGGATTAGTGAATATTGTAAATAGTGGAAGGGTGTTTATCCTCCCAAAGGTCACTGTTTCAAAGCCAGGTGATACCTGGATTTGTTGGCTTCAGGTCAGTCTTGTCTCATTACTCTGGTTTATGGCCAAGGCTTTTCTAGGTAGCGCTGCTAGATTCAATCAAAATGATGCAGGTTAGGAAAAAGCTACTCTGCAAAGTATTCACACTGGTACAGATCATTCTGACTGGACAATCATACACGCTTTTATGTCCCGAGTGGGGCTGTGCCTTAGGCTAGTGAGCGGCTGGTGGTGGTGACCACTTCGCTAGGCTCAACGGCAGCCAGAGTCATGCTTGTGTCTTCAGCCTCCATCTCCGCAACAAGCACTCACTGTTTGGTTTTCAGCTCATTCTTGTACTAAAGATGATCTTCCACAACTGGAAGATATTTTCCACAGTAGCCTGAAATGTGATTCACCCATAAATAAGTTTGCTAAATATAAAGCTTTTACAGAAGAGTTGCTTTTGTCCCAGGGCTCTTCTACTCAGCACTTACTCATGTGGTCCTCTGGTCTCTCCTTCAAGGCTGAGCATCATTGCAAAGCACACCTACCCAGA
Source organism: Limosa lapponica baueri (assembly GCA_002844005.1). NCBI lineage: Eukaryota > Metazoa > Chordata > Aves > Charadriiformes > Scolopacidae > Limosa > Limosa lapponica. The sequence goes on along the minus strand of KZ506705.1, from coordinate 143,577 downwards.
CGTATTCTTGACACGGCTCTTTGTGCTAAGCAAAGCAGAGGGGTTAAGTAGCTGTTGATCTCTGCCAGCTCTTGTTAGTGAACAACAGTGTTGTTCACTAACACTCCATGTTGTTCCATCAGCTAGTTCCAACATGGCTGTTAAGCTGTTTATTAGAAGAGTAGTGTGCAAAGATCAATGTTGTAATTCGTTCCTTTGCTTCGTATGAAACAGAAGTTGTATGCATTTAAAATAGTGCTTTGAAGTCCCTGGAAGATTTTATCTTTCCAGTCTGAAACATCTAGAAGAGTGATTTTAAAGTTGATAGAGAATTAAGTTAACTCTATCCTTGCAATAGAGGTGTTAACACCCAATTCTGTGTCCCTTTTGGAAGTGTTGTAAGCAGGCTGGCAGATCCCTCTGCTTTGGTACATTAGCACATACCTCACTCATAGCAGCAGGATCTTGCATGTCTGCTTCCTGCGGGAATAGAAATGGCAGACTTGGGTTACATCCCGACTGTAATTTGCTAATTGCTATGCACACATCGCTCCAGGAGCAGAGGTGTGTGCAGAACAGGCTACTGTTGGCATCTTCTCTTGGGAGTCTTAGCTTAGCGCTGCTGATGCCTTGCTCCCAGGCAGTGGATCTTCTCCAAGAACCTGAAGAAATTAGTGTGGACAGTAAGCGCACCTACTGCTTGCTTCATCTTCACAAAGAACCGATGACATCACAGCTTTTTCCCACAACGCTAAAGTATGCTTTGTGTGCTAGGAAAAATAACTAGTAAGCTGTATGTAATAGCACCATCTGGTGACTTCTGGCATATGGTGCAACAAAAATGACTATACAACTGAGTTGTTTCCAGTTTTATGTACTTAGTTATGCAAAAGCAAATAACACACATGCATATTTATTAAGCTTAAAAAACCAGATCATGTTAACGCTTTCACATAGGCACTGTCTGGACTGTCTAACATCACTGTTTCTGGTGTTTTCTTTTATAGTCTCTGATCACCTTTGTGAACAAACACTTGAATAAACTGAATTTGGAAGTAACGGAGTTAGAAACCCAGGTAGGAGACTTTGTCTTATTGTCTGTTATCTAACTGTGTAAATTGCAAATCTGAGCCCTCGCTCCTTAAAACCGTGTTATGCAACTGTTTATCTTTGGGCATGTTAATTTGTGGGATCAGGGCTCTGTCTTTTAAGTAGCAATGACATTCACTGATGCTTCCTGTAACTGTGTTTACACATACTTCATGTTGTTGTTGATCTGTATTATAAGGTGAAATTCTTGTATATTTAATAAGGTCATATAAATGACTGTAGAATATGGCTAGATTTCAGGGCAGCTTGTCTCTCTGATCAAAGTGGAGTGCTGCAGAGCAGTTGCTATAGTTATGGGTGGATGGTGGGCTGTGTCTTTTCTAGCTGTGAGGGTTCATGGTGAACTGGAATAAGCTCTTAATAGCTGCCTGCCTGGGGCTCTCAGGAGGAGTGTGGACCACAGTATGCAGTTCATCATAGAGATATCAATGCTAGCTTTGATCACATCAAAGTGGGACCGGAAACAATTTTGCTGTTGCGGCAAAGGTCTTTATAGGCTCCTCTCTACCCTGTTATCTTGTGAGCACATGCACTGTGCTTGCTTCTCGGCAGTGTGGATTAACGGCACATAGCTCCTGTACTGCAGTGGCTTGACTGCCAGTGGTATCCAGCTTAGTTTGTTTAAAGCTAGCGGAGGTGACCGTCAACCACCACTGTCTTCTCTGAGTAGTTCTTTGACTCTCGAACAGAACTAACTAGGTACCAAATATGCTTGGAACCCTTAAGTAAGTGTGAATTTCCCTGTCAGTGGCAGTTCTCATAGTTACAGGTAAAATTATGCAATTTTCAGGCATGAGCTTGGCTAAGCAGAAGCAGATATTCTTTCCAGAGTTCACTGGATCATGGAGAGATCATTATCTTATTGTCCAAGCAAAAAAAAAAAGTGCGGCATCCAGAGAATTATACCAGGAGTATGGGTAATTGGTTGGAGCCCGGCTTAGTTTAATACCAGTCGTTCACTGCTATTTTATAGCTTTGCTGAAATAAATGGGTGACTGGATCTGATCTGTCACAAGCAATTCTTCCTTAATGCCTTGGACGTACCCAACAATTTATTTTTGAGAAGATTAGAGGACGTCACATATGCCATATCAGTATCACAAGTAACAAGTCTGTTAGAAATACAAAACATTATCCCCCCTTAGCCAGGAAGTAGTTGTTCTGTGTTGTAGGAATACTGAATAGTATTGCTGAAAGTATTTAGTATATTATTTAGTATTTACTGAAACTAAACAAGCTACTTTGACTTGGAAAGAAAAAAAAAATCTTTTGTGAAGTTAAACTTTCTACCTGTGACAGGGGAGACTTAATTTCAGGTTCTGATTAAGGGCAGAGATTTGAATTGTCCAGAACACACAACTTAAGAGGGATTGTGGTTGAAATGGACAGGTACTGTAGTAGTAGGACTGGGAGTATATAACATGCAAACAAGTTTCCCAGGAAGTCCTTTTTTTTCTTTCTTTTTAAATCGAGAAAGCTTTGTTAAATACTGTAGCGAAGTTGGCAAGATTCCTCAAGCAAATAAAATAAACGTGAGGAAAAGCAAGAACAGACATACATACTCTTAAACTCATTCCAAAGTATTCAGTTGCCTAGTAAATAGGCAACTGGCTGGAGATAAAGAAGGTCTTGTTTTCAGTCCCTGCCTATTCAGGCCAAATACTCTGCACAACTTAGGAGTACAAATTGTAGATAACTCCCAGGTGAATTGCTTTTAATTTCTTCTGCTTAGAGCTATTTACTGTATGTAAGTTATTTAAATAGTGGTTGGCACATGACCTTGCATGGGTTAATGCTATAGCAATAGCTGATGGGCTTCCTTGTTTTGCTCAGGAAATGAGAGTAGGGAAAATAATGCTACCAGATGTAGGGAGAAAGGCTTGTATCCTGTGTTTTTTTCTTTTCTTTTAAAGAAATGGCAAGAAAGCAGCTACATCAACAGGCTCTTAAGACTGATTTGGCTTGTTCAGCTTCACTGATGATTGCAATGGTATAGGTGAATCCAGGGAGCAGATGAAACAAAGCCCTAAATGCTTGTTACACTCGCTGTCAGTTCCTTGTCTGTGACTCCTGAACTGTCTTACACTTCTGTGCTAGCAAACAACAGTGGTAGAAATCAAAGTACGTAATTTGGGCCAAGAATTCCTTGTTACACTTGTTTATAAATGCTTATTTGAAAACAGATGCTTTCACCTAGGAATGTCATTGGTATTTGTTTAGTTTGCAGATGGTGTTTACTTGGTTTTACTCATGGGTCTCCTTGAAGACTATTTTGTTCCACTTCACAACTTCTACTTAACACCTGAAAGTTTTGATCAAAAGGTGGGTAGAAACTCCAGGTTATATTCTTTTTGCTTTGTTACCGTGTGATACTTTCTCTTTTTACCCAGTAAATCAGAACCTGGTATATTCTTCTCTTCAGGAGCTGTAGCAAAGATGCACTGGCTGTGACACTTGATAATTAATACCACTAAAAGTTGCTTGTGAAATGAAATGGGTAAATTTCCCATAGTTAGTGAACAAAGGTATTCTGTTACCTAGCATCAAACGACACATAAAGCTCGTTAATATCTGGAATGAATAATCAGTAATAAGTGCTTTGTACTGTATAGTACTTTGCATAATCAAAGTGATTTATGTAATTGTACTACTGCCTGAAGTGGTTTTGTGTGCAGGGATGCCTTATTGTGCCAGACAGCAGAGCTGGTGCCTGGCCTTGCCTGGCATGTACTATGTAAATAGGCAAGAAAGACAAAAGGTGAGAGATGGAAAGCTCTATACACTGGGATTGGCAGGGAGATAGAGCTTCTTCCCAGGGTCACAGAATGTCATCCTTAAAAACTGCCCCCTCATCCCAGTAATGTCAGTTGCCTACTATCCATTAGTTCTTCTTCTGTAGTTTATATAATGTTACTACAAACCAAACGAATAAATATCATTGCTTGATATGCAAATGAGGGACGGTAGTAGAAGAGTTGGTACCTGGGCCATGATCTTTAGTTGATCTGGGATTATAAGATATATGTTGAGTGCTCACAGGTAACATGTTTTGGAGCTCATCTAAAGCTAAGATGGATGCCCTAATCCTGCCAGGGAGGGAGCATGCAAAAAATTGTCCGTCCGAGATCAATTTGTAAGCACAGACATCTGGTTCTGTGTCCAGTTCTTGGCAGGACCATTGCTAATGTTACTGACTTTAACTTTTGAAAGAATGCGCTAGCTTGTCTTTTTTTGATACTTGTTTCTTTTGGTAAGGAGTGAATGACTTGCTGCCTAACAGTGTCTCAGACAAAATGAGCTTTGAGGCAGAAGAGTGGATTCTTTGCAGTCTTAGATTGTCTTGGAGGATATTCGAGATGGAAGGAGACGAAATAAGCATCTTGCTCTTTGCCCTACACTCGCTCCATTGTACTGTGTCCTTCCTAGTGTTAACAATGAGAATAGTGCTTAACACACATTCTGTTGTCATAACCAAAAGTTTGCCTCTTTCTGCAGTTGTTCCTGGACATGCATGCACATCTGTGTATATTTGGTGCCTTGTATCAGAATACTCTGAGCCTGGTTGTGCTGGAGTAATGCATCTGCCCCCTGCTTTTTATTCTGTCACGTTCCGCAGTGGAGAGGATGCAAGCATTGTGTTGGCTGAGCTGCAGCAGGAAATGGCTAGGTCAGGAGTGGAAACGTTGGCAAAAGTTGAAAGATCGAATGCTTTGTAAGGCGAGGGCTGTCTAAAATGGTGTGGTTTTCATAATGACTTCAGCGCAGATTGTTGCTGTCAAGCACCCCTCAGCAAAGGTACATCCTGTCTGAGGGATGGGTGAAAATTCATCATTGGTAGAGTAACCCAGCTTTGCCATATTAGGATTGTAAGAGGAAATTGAGCTGCACCAAATGAGCACTGTTACAGACCCAGGCTAACATGCTGAGCCTGCTATAGGGTCTCTAGGTTATATAGGATTGTTGACTTCCTCAGGAGGTGACTGGTTGCTGTTTGGGAGCTTAAAGGGTCTCCCTAAAGGCAGGAAATCAGACTGTAGTAAGAGGGGCTGCTTTAGGTGTTAAATTTGTGGATAGGATGGGGATTAATTCATTTTGAATGTTTTATACTGCACAGGAACTTGGTAGAACAGTGGGAAAATGGTTATCTGTTACATCTTATAAAAGCTCTCCTTTATAGCATTCTCTTGTTTTTTTTCTATCCTATTATCTTGAATTTTCGTCCTTGTAGAAATGCAGAATTCTAATTGTAGCCAGCACCTGTTCAGTTATGGTTTTGTTGTTTATGGTTTAAATTAATAAAAATTATCCAGTACTACTGAAGAAATGTTGTGGTTTTGTGTAAGGACTATACCTTGAGAAAAGGGGATTTGTAAATCAAAGAAGGAGAGGTAGACTCTGTGATTTTGGGAAAGGAAAAACATTTTCATCTTGGAAGTGATTGGTTTTGTCACAATGAATAAGGAGGAACTGTAGCAGGTAAAAAGAGATTAATAAAGTCCTGAGCAATAAACGCTAGTCAAAGGGGCCTTTCTTCCTCATTGTAGAGAGCTTTGTATGCATAACTCCCTGATTTTCAAGATGAGTAGCTTTAATTAAATCTCTCCCCCTTACTCTGTATCTCCAGAACTGTCATTTGCAGTAACAAAAATGCACAGAATTCATAATCCAAATTACCTTGCTTAAGTTTCAGTACGCGTGTACAAGAAAGCTGCTATGCAGATCTCTTTAAACTATAATGTTTGCTTCTCAAAGGAGAGATTAACAGAGGACACCCACTTTCTTGAATTTTTCCTTTTTGTCCATTTTCTTTCCTCTGACTTGGTGTTCATGTATGATTTTTGGTGGCCTATTCAGGAAGCTCTTTCTGTACAGTTGTGCCTACTTGTTTTGCAAGTTCACTGCACAGTCTGTCTACGAAATGCCACCACCAAGAATTTTTTGAAGTATTTGCTTCATTAGAGAAACTTAATTTGGCTTTTAGCTCTGTTTTCAAGTAGAGGAAGCCAAAGCACCAAGAGACTGAGGAATTAGCACAAGGTCAAGCAACAAGCACCCTGGCTTCTTGATGATGTGATGTTGATGTTGCTTGATAGGCAGCTGATAATAATACAGAAAATACTAATGTTTTTTGAAAATAATTCCATTTAGTGTCCTTATTTCTTCTTTCTTACACACCCATATGTATTTTCTCATTTCTGTTCAGTTATGTCAATTCTGTTGTATTTCTTGTTGCCTGGATGGTGAGTGATCTCTTACTTTGTAGTTGGAAACGTTCATTTTGGGTACAGGCAGGAAGAACTCAACAAAATGCAGCTCCATTGTAGTTGTTATGGGGAGCTCTCTGGCCTCTGCCGTAGAGACTGAGATTGGGGCTGAATGGGGTTTCCTGGTTCATGTGGTACCCAGTCACATTTTCACACTTGATATTTGGAAATTTTAAATTACTTTCTTTGTATCAAAAAGTGAGTATTTGCCCTGTAATGATACAAGTGTTCGTTTCTTAGTCTCTCATACGTACTTTCTGCCATGCTTAAGCATGTAAATGTTTAATATTGATATAGAGAACGATAATTCTATTAAAATCAAGTATAGAGAGAATAAAGCATTTCTAAAACGTAATTAAAGGTTTTTAACGCCTGTATAACTTTGAGATTCTAAACACTTTACCTCTTTCAGGTCCATAATGTTTCCTTTGCTTTTGAGCTAATGCAAGATGGAGGACTGAAGAAACCAAAAGCTCGCCCTGAAGGTATGGACATGTTGTGTGGCTTTAAACTGTGAATGAAGACATAACAGCAGGTACTTTTCAAGTGCATCTCTATTCAAAGACAGTAGCAGTAGTACCACAAAGCGGAGCAGTAAATGCATCCCTTGACAGTTTTCCAAAGGATTCATTGTCTGTATCTGGGGTGTATACTTACCTGTGATTCTGGTCTGGATTAGATGCAGTGAGGTGCAGAAATCTAGCTTTAGTGAATGATCCAAGACCTACGCAGTGCTATATTCTAAATTTGCCTGGTATTCTCAATAACAGTCCAAGCAGGAAGCTTTTCATGGTCTAACTCTCATGCAGTTAGCACTAGTTTGGACTCTTGTGATCAGATTTCGGTGACAGATAACTGAAAGGCTTTTGTATTTTTTAGGAGAACCAGTAGCAAACTCTCTTCTTGATTTATGTGAACTGAAGTGTAAAAACTGAGTTTTTCCTTTAAGGTCTCTGAACCACGAAATTAATTAATGATAAGGTCTGCATTGGTACTTGCACTAGGGATAAAAACAGGAATTAAAACTTTATGACTGCTAAATGAGCATTTTTTTATTCCTGGTGTTACAAACTACATATGCGTTAAAAGGCTTCCGCAGAACAAATTAAAATGAGGAGCCCCCAAGAAATGTTCAGTCTGACTTAAAATGGCACCAAGTGGTGATAGTAAATAGATTAACAAATAGTGAAGCTGGTTATAGTGAGGAAAAAAGGCAAAAGACTATTACATTCGTATGTATCCTGTCAGTACTGTTCTTTTAAATTCAGGGGTGAAAAGTGCTCCTGAATAATTCAGTGAAACAAGGCACTAGCTTGGGAAAGTAAAGGAGTCTTCTGAGTATTCGAGCTCAGTCAGTGGGCGTATGATGTGGACAAGGAAACAGGAGAAATGTGAATGCGCAATCAGGAATGGTAGTTTTTTTGGGTTAAAGAGATTGCAGTAGGAGATCAGGTAAGCTAGGTAAGTCTGTTTTGCGAGAGAGAAAGTGTTAAAAACCTGGGAGAAGACTTCTCTAGTTGAAAGCTTGTCCCTTTTTTTGTATTGTTTCCATCGGTTGATCTAACACAGGACATTACCTTCCCATAAGACTTATATCATTATACCATCATGAGTGGTAGAACACTATAGCAGATCTTTTGTTTGCTCTGGACAAGGTGTGTAGATTCAGTAAGCAGCAGAATATGTTTAAGTGTTTTACTGATTGAAAATCTAATTATTAATAGGAGTTAAAGAGCCAAATTAGCTCGTAGAACGTTCCTTTTTGCTTTTTGCTGCTGCAGGATATACAGTGTCTTGTGTGTATTCCTTCCTCTTCTGTGTGTGTACCCATTCCTGGCAGCAGCAGCTCACAGCTGTTGGAGTGAGCGTGCTCGTGAGGTGTCTGTGTGGCTGGAATTGCCTGTAAAACTGACTGCTGCTCTTGAAAAGCTGCTCCTGTGGAGAGGACAGTAACCTCTTGGGCCTTGCTTGTCACCATAGTTTCATTGAACCCTCTGTAGGATCTTGACACTCAGTACAGTCATGTAATATGTGTTTCTTAGAAGAAGAATTCATTTTGTTACAGACTCTGATGCTCTGCAAAAGTTTTGTGTATTGCATACTCTGTTAATGCCATACTGATGTATTGTTTGTTCCTAAGTAGGCTGGAGAATCTGTTTGGTGAATCCATGTCCTTTAGTGTGATAATGGGGAGTAAATGCCTCTTGAATTAGTTGTAGGATTTTCATGTAAAATGTTGTCTAGAGCAGAACATCACAATTTTTATTTCTATAGTCCGTGCTTTCTGCAGTGCATGAAAGAAAGAGATCTTGTTTAATATTCGTGTGCCTTTGTACAGGTGATAAACAAAAATAGGAGCATATGGGACAGCTTCTCTTCTCTGTTCTTCCAGCCCAATTCAGTAGATTGAGCCAGCAGCAGAACTAGATGCTGAGTTATTGCAGGAAAAGTATGTTCTAGTGGATTAATTTATTAGCCTCTAACAGGATTGTTATGGAGCGTGAAAGCTTTAAATTAATGGAATATTTTAAACTATTTTGACGATTTATGGCCACTTTCAGTTAACATTTTATTAGTTGTTGTTGGTAATGTTGTGACTGTGCATGCCTCGTCTTAAAACAAGAAATAGGATGCCAAGAGTATGCTTATTCCTGGGAATGCCTGTTAGACACTGATCAATAAGGAACACTGTAATCGCCCACACAGGGAGGATGCATCTCATGCTACTCTACTCTTTAATGCAGCAAACAAAGGCATAACAAGGTCTGAAAGTTAGGAAAATGTCAAACTGGAATTACAGTATAACTTTTGCAACAGTGAAGGTAATTAACCATCGGTTCTGAATTGTCAAGGGATGGAGGTGGAATTTCCACCACTGGAAGATTTGAAAAGGGAAAAAAAAGGAAAGCATGCAATGTTAAGCTTATTTTTAATTCAGCCACAGGTTGGTTTGTAAGCTTAATACAGGATTATCAAGATAAAGTTCTGTAAGGATGGTGTTGTACATAAAGTCAGGCTATGTGACCACAATAGTTTCTTCTGACCCTAAATTTACTGCCAAATAGAAGAGCTGGGTCCATTCCTTCTTTTAGTGACGGGGCCTCCCATACCTCTCACTCCTCAGGGTAATCACCAGGGACGATCAGCATCAGGTACCTAGCTCAAATTGCTGGTGGAGATTAGTAGGAGTTAGCCTTAAATGCCTCCATGAGGGCAGATGGATGGTACATGCAGTGCTGCAGGTCTCAGACCCCTTCCAGATCCTTCTTGTGCTTTTTCTGGTGCCCTTAGCTCTTGCCCTGGCCTCTTACTCCCAGCTGCTCTCTCCTTGGGATGTGCCCTGGTTTCCTAGCTGTGTTTCTAGCTTCCAGTGATGTTTCTGCTCTACCCTCCAGGGTTCTATTTCTCTCCACTGGCACCTTGATCTTGGTTTATAGCATAGGCAACTCCTGCATCTGAACTGGTGTCAGCCATAGGCAGGAGCTGGACCCTGCAAGACTTGGTCACACTGCTTCATGTTGTGTCACCTGAAATGGAGGTTACAGTGGCTCAGGGAAACGACACATCCTGCTTTCAGTGGGAAGCTGAAAATGGATAGTATGGGCAAAAGAAAACCATTTGAGGGGAATGGGGCAAATACACACTACAGGTCTCTGACCACTACAGAGCTGACTGTCTGGGCCAGTTTTTTTGGTATTTTCGTAGTGGCAGCACTATTTTGTTTAATTGTTTAGCGAACAGAAGTGACTGCCAGCATCAGTGGGGCAAATCTGCTGGTAGTTGTCTCTTCTCCAGATATTTGCCTTGATTGCCCAGCTTTAGAAATGCATGGCTGTTGCGAAGTGGTGTTTCTCACAGCTAAATTTACATTTTAAATCCATCTCTGAGGGAACTGGGTCCTGGTGCAGAGTTCTTGCTGGTACAGTCTTGCTGATTCTGCCTGTTACCTTACTGAGAATGCTATAGTAGTAAGCAACTTCCTGTGACACCTGGAAAAATTAGAAATGCATTTCAAATTTCAGTTACCCAGGTAAGAGATCTCTTTTTTCAGGGTGTATTACTTCACAGCAGTTAGGATCTTGCCTTTCTTTGGGGCAGGGGAAGGTTCTTTTGCAAATGTGAAATACAAAATCATAAATGAAATATGTAAAATAATACCAGAAAAGGGGCAGAAAGAAAAGTTTGAGAAATTACTGAAAATACCAGATGAGGTGGGGGGGTTAGAGTGTTGTCCAGAATGGGGAGGGAGGGAAGGGTGGAGAAAACCTGGCAAGGATTCTTCAAAACAGGCAGTAGATGTTTCCCCTGGACCTTGCATTAATTGCACTTAGTCTGTTAATTGTTTGCTGTCTTCCTAGTTCTTTGAATGATTTTCTTAATCATCTGTTCTTCCTTACTTCTGCTTCCATGTATATTGTCTACTGTGTATTTTTTTGCTTCCGCGGCCTTTCTTATATATTATATCTAGGCTTTCCTTCCACCTCTTCAGCCTTCTCTGTGCTATGCCTCCCCCCATAGTCCCTGGATTACGTCTGTGGTATTTCCTGGCATTTTATTATAGTAATAAGTTGGGAGATGCCAGCAGAAAAGCTTTTTGTTGAGAACTGTTTCAGACTTGTTCCCTGCATGGTAAGAAGAGATATTAAATAATAGAAAACTTTGTGTCTGCTAAGAGAATTCAGACTTTGTTTATTTGTGGACTGTATCATTGCAGAGTTGTGAATGTGTGAGGTTCAGTATCTTCTATGCTATGTATGGCTACTTGTTTGCTGCTTCTGTGGCCGGTGAAGTCATTGGTAGTATTTCCCAAAGCCTTGATCATAGGTCCTGGACAAAAGTAGACTTCCTCTGTAACCAATTTTAGATGAGAAAGGGAATTATCTTTCTTCTGTTTCCCAGAGAAGTTAGCTCTGACTGTATTATCATCAAGGTGTTTTGAAGTACCTCATATGGGACACTGAAAAAGCTTGTCTTGGGGAGATCAGAGCTATGTGGGGTGTTTTGTTGCTGATCCCACCAGCTCAGAGATGTGGGGACTTTTGTTCCTTTGAGGGCAAACGAAGAAGAACAAAAAGCAAATTAAGGATTTCTCCTTTTCTTCCACAGATGTTGTCAACTTGGATCTGAAGTCTACCCTCAGGGTTCTATACAACCTGTTCACAAAGTACAAGAATGTTGAATGATCCTGGAAGCTGCTGAGGTCTTCATCCTTCCAACCTCCTTAGGCAGAAATTACAATAAACGCACCCTCTGCACGCTCCCTTTGTGCCTTATACTTCATGCATTCTTTCTACAATTGATGTGGTCTCTCTGTAGCTATTTGTATGACAATCTCACTAAAAATAATGCATGTGTATTCTGTAGGTCACTTGAAAATGTGTAGATATTTCACGCTTGTACCAGAAGATACTGTTGGGTCTGTTGTTTGTTATGATTGACAAATGTTCTTTTTGATAAAGGAAATTTACCACTAACTACTTTAATACGCAGGGAAAACATGAGACTTTCCTCATGGCTGGAGACTCTTTGATGCTACAATAGACTTTCTTTTGCATACTCCTTGGTTGCCACTGGCATTTGATGATTTTTCCAGGCTTAAGTGTTAGCAGTAGAAAAACAGCATTGGAATTTATTTAGAAGCTGAGCCTTTTCAGTTAAATAAGGTTTTGTATGTTCTGTTGGGTGGATGGGGCTGAGGGCAATTACAGGCACTCCCTGAAGCTAATGGCAAAAGCTTCAGGTTTTGTGTTAACCTCATACTACTCAGTGTTATTTCCATTCCGAATTTACACAGAATAGATCTTGCAAAGGGATGACCATCTAATCTTTTGATGTCTATTTTTTATTTCATCTCCTTTCTAGCATAAATTTAGTTGCTAGAGCTGCTGTCATCTGCTAAGCATGCAGCTTCAATCAGGTCAGTCAGGAGCTGGTCAAATAGGCATAGGCTGGATTAATGCATTTTGCCCCTGGTCCTTTCTGAAACAGACATGGGGAATAATGAGTTTGGCAGTTTAAAGGCTGACTCTTCATTTCACATAGTTGAGTTAAAGGGTCAGATTCATTCCTGTTGGAGTTACTGGCAGCTGTACAGTTCTGGAGGTCAGGCTTTTATAAACGGAGTTTTATGTATTTTCTTTCTTAAAGAGTAAAACTGAATTCCTGTATAAATAAGAGCTTACCTGTACTTATGCATTGCACTGGGCTATGAAAGATGTGGTACACGTAGTGCAAGCCAATAGTTAGCACTCACATGGGAAGCTTTTCAGTGATCAGTTACGCTTTAAATTAATTTTGAGTTCCTCTATGCTATCCCAGGAAATACTCTGCTAGGCTCTGGTCTAATCCTGTAGTCTTTTGAGCTGTTACAGATTTTAGTGGGAATCCGTTTTAAAAAAGGATTTCTGTATTTCTCCAGTAAGAGTCTAGTTACCTCATAGTACTTAACATGTTTCATCTGTGGAGTGGTTCCTGGCTGGTGATGTGCAGGTGTAGTGGTGTGTACAAGGAGGCTGTGCTGGAACATGAGCTATCTGAGTAGATTTTTTTTGAGGTGAGCTGTGCAAAGGAAATGGGATTGTAATTTCCAGAGTAAATGATTTGTGGAATACTTATACAACAGCACTCCTTTCCTTGTAGTGCACCAGGGAGAGATTTGACTACTGCTTTTATGTATCACAGCAGCAACTTTTCTTTTATGGGCAGCAATGATTTCGTGCAAAATATTAGGCAGAGTGCCCCAAAGAGGAAGCAGGTAGTATTGCTCTGCTCCATATGCTTACTTGAGTCCTGTTGTAAGTAGGCGTCTTTTTAACCTAAAAGTGGATTTCTTATGCAAACCTTTATTTACCCTTCTGAATTCAAGAGGAAACTTGCTAATTGAATGGTATAATTTCATTATTGGGATTTTTTTTTCTCCTTCCCTCCTTAAACATTTTTTTTTTATCTCAAAGGGAGAGAAATGGGCTTCTACTGCTTTGTTTTGTATTTTTGGGTTCTGGGTTCTAGTATTCGATTTATTTGGGTCACCTCCTTTTGTACCTCCAAAGCCAAGATGGAAGGAAGCTGCCCTTTCTTTCCATTAAATATTCAGGTATCATCTACCCTATAAGGTTCTGTGGGGAGTCATTGCTGACGTCTTGCTGTTTTTCAGAGCCTAGCACAATTGGACCTGAATTTCAAATGGGGCCACTAGACTCTACCATGACGCTAGCAATTATTACAGAGGAGACTTGCAGAGGCACTAAGGTCTGGTCGGTCAGCTCTCCTGGCAAGTTATTGAAATTGGTCTAACTTTCGTGCGGTGAAATAAGGGTATCATGAGGCTGGAAGGAGATTGAACTGAAAGGTCATGCAAACTTTTAGTTTAATGCAGTGTTATTTGTGGGAAACAAGTCTGTTAAAGAGCTGTCATTCAACCCACCTCCCTTCAGCTGATGTGGAAGTGACAATGCTGTTTATATTCTCCGGGTTGCTGGGAAGGACCTCCAGAGAATCTAGTTTTTGAAACTACAAGCAATATTAATATCAAAAGCAAACAGAAAGTAACGAGAGGAGATTGCTAAAATCAGTTTGGATCTGGGAGGGGGGTAGCTGTTTCTGAGACGGGGATTTAACAGTTAGCATCCTCATTGCATGCAAGGAGATGTGAACATACCACCAAATTTTAAAAGAGTCTCCGTTTTGTTTAATTAGGCATTTTTGGTCACTGTAGAAACCTGAGTCCCTCCTCTACAACCTGAGGCATAGATACCTTTTAGCATTCCTTACATTAATATACCTGCCAGTCAAGACTGCAGGCTGGGTGCCCTGGACAGGTTGGGAGCAGGTGTCACACTCTGTTTTGTTATTTTTTTAAGTCTGTTGGTAAATGTTACATAGGGAAAATACATTTTCATTCCTTAGCTCCTTGTTGTCTAGCCAAGTCACTCTTCCTGTAGATGCTGTATTTATTGTTAACCAGACCAGGAACAGGGTGGATTTAACTGAACTGCAGCATCGAGCAGTCCAGTTTACAGGAAGAGCAATGTGGGTAAAGCTTCTCTGAACACCTGTTTCTGTCATGCCTTTCTCTTATGTATGCATGATACTTAGTTTTTTCCCTCTCAAAAAAATAAGTCAGTGTTAAAAATATTATTCATGAAGTCTTTGTGTTACTGGAGTTTTAGATATGTTCCCTGGGTGCCACTGGGGTAGGTCTGAATCCTGTTGAGTTCCTGTGGAACTCTCAATGCTCTATAGCATTAAAGCTTCCACATTTGTAAGTACTTAATGAATGTCTGTCTTTTCCAGTCCATACAACTTGCCTTTCAGGTGCATCTGCTTGACATACTTGGTTCCAGTGAGCTATGTTACCACAGAAGAAGCCCAGATACTCCCCAGCTGCATCCTGTTATTTGAGATGAAAAACCAAGTGGCAGATTTTTTTAATCTGTTTAAACTTTATAGGACTTTTTGCCCCTCTTCCCCACCCTGCCGTGCTTTCAGTATTAATGTATTTCTTAAGACACTTTTCTACTGTTTTTAACAGTGTTTACTCTGAATTTCTAACTACTAAAAACCAGCCTTGCAGATAAAATTCTGGACTTGTCATATGCTGGAGATATCCAGCTCTGTGGCAAGAGTTGTGTACTGTAAGCAAGTTACAATGCAATGCTGTTTGCTAAAAATCACAGCAGGAGTGTTGTGCATGGTTTGTGACAGTTGTACTATTTATTCAAATAAATAAATGATGATCACTTGGTTTTCTACATCTTTTTTTGGCTAAATGGGTAAGTCTGTGGGAAGAACTTTTGAAAGGTGGGCTTCAGCTGCCTTCTTCATCAAGGGTCCTAGATACATGATGATCTATGTAGACCTAGCAAAGCAGTGATCTTAGGTTTCTGGCCCCAGTACAGGTGTTGAGATTGTATGGGCAGACACAAATGAAATGTAGGTTTCATCAACTTTTTTTAATTTATTTTATTCTGCTCGGCTACTGGACCTGATCAAGTTGTTTACCTTGTCCCTTCCACAAGAGAAAAGTCACTGAATTATTCTCTTTGGTGCCATAAGAAGACTTGGGGACCAGTTCTTTCACAGCAGCACAGGAGGGAAGCCTGGCATGCTGAAGCCAGTCCCTGATGTGTCTGCAGAGCTCTTGGGAAGCCAGAAGCTCAAGTCAGTCTGCAGTGACATTGAAAATGCCTGTGTGCTGCCCTATGCTCTGGGGTGGAGAGAGCATAGGGTGGCTCTCCCATATAGCAAGGCCATGTGGAGAAGTAGGAAAATGCATTATCAGAGCTTGTTATTGGTGGGAGTGCTGTTGATTCCTTGAATTGTTCTTCAGTGGCTATTTTTATGTGAGGGCCAGGTGTGTGTGTATAAATTGTGTTTTGGGAATGTACAGAAAGACTCGGGGGGCAGGAGATGGGCATAAAATCAAATGCAGCTCTGATAGAGAATTTACTAGTGCTGTCCTACACAAGACTGGATGCTTCATGGACTTGTGACAACATCAATTTTTGAAGGAAAAAAGATCACGTGTGTTTCAGACTTGCGCTTTTAACACTGGCATGCTGTATTGTGAATGAGGCTCTCAAGAAACGAGTCACGAGTTGTGAGTTGAAGTAGGGAGAGACCTAATAGTTACAGGTGAATTTCCCAACATTTATATCTTCCTGCTCCCTCTGCCTGCTGATACAAAACTGGATTTGTCCAAAATTGTCAATAGCATCTCCAACTATACCTTCCTTTTGTTTTGTACTTACTACATTTCTAGGCTGTGACATACACTTCTGCACAGGTAAGAAGGTACTCTGGATCTTTGCTAATTTGATGTAATGTTGTGCTTATTATTTGCTTAGAAAATACAATTAATTTTGCCCTTTGATTAAGGATTTTGGATTTAAGTTCTCAGTTACTAAGAATTCATGGCAGCTGGAGATCTGTTTTCAACCCACTTTCCTTTATCCCATTTAGCTCATGAAGAACTGTCAGTTCTTGTCTGCGGCATGGAGCTAAACACGGGAGGCAGTCCCTTATTCCTATTAAACCAGACCAGCTTAATTAGTGTGGCTGTCTACTGTCTCATTCTGGGATGAGACATTTCATGGAGGACTGCAGAGTTGCTTTTTGTTAACTCTTCCAGAAGGAAATGTAACTGGTACCTGAAGGAAATGTCCAGGGAAGGTGGTTGCTGTAGGGAGCTTTCCCTCTTTAGTTAACGGCGGGAAAGGGAAGGAAGAGCAGCAGCACTGCCTAGTGGAGGTAACTCTTGTCTCAGATGAGGATTTTGGGCCCTGGTGTGGCTAACTAGCTCTCTGAGGACAAATGGGTTAATGTCCTTCTACCTAACTTTCTCCTTCTACCAAGTAGATAGAGTAATGCTGCTCTGATTTATAAAACGCTCAAAGGACCATCAGTTAAAGGTGCGATGTAGCACGATGGGTTTGTCTGTTGTTGCCCGTTTTATTATTACATGCAAAGCAAAAGTGCGCTGTGAGTCAGCCCAGAGGCAGTCGTGCCATGCGGCGCCGTGGAAGAGTGATCGTATCATGCTTTCTGGTATTCCAGGAGTTGTGGGGTTGCATGTTTCCTGCATTTGTATTTCTGTTTATTTTAGTCTCCAGCAGGGACCGAGCACATAGACAATTAAGTTCCGGATACGACTCTGGTTTCGTTTTTAAGAGTAGTCAGTGCCGCCACGGCGCAACTTCCCCCTCTCACACTCGGCGTGTTCCGCACTGCCCTGCATGGGATAGCGCAGCTTCGGCGCGGGACACTCCGAGCCTGGGGGTCAGACCCCTCTCCCCATAGACTTCTTCGCGCCTGCTGTGAGAAGGTCTTAGAAGAGCTTCTGGAGGATTGCTGAAGGAGAGAGTAGTAAGTTCGGGGGGAAAAGGGGCTCATTTGGGTGCAATTTTTTTAATGGTAAGACTTTCTGTGTTCACATGGATTATGCTTAATAAGACATCTCTTCTGATGCTAATGAGCAAAAATGGCTCTTGAAAGGTCTGGTGCAAAACAAGGAAGTAAAAGTAAGTTGTAAACTGGGCACACAGTGCATATTCTCTTTTTTTTTTTCTTATTTATTTTTAAATTCTGGTTTTCTGAAGGCAGAAAAATTACTATTGACATGAACTTTGCCACTTGGGTTTTGTTCCCTCCTTTGTGTGATCGATTTAGACAAGTGTTCCTAGGAAATGTGTTTTAGCTAATGCGGAGTAGGGCTTTTGTCTTTTCAAACAGGAAATAAACCGGCTGAAAAAATTTGGTAACACCAGTAAATGCCTTGTGTATATTCTACAGCTAGTTTGTACGCCAGAGACCCCTGGTAGCTCGTTATTGCTTTATGTCTTATATCGGGCATCTAAGACACAGACTGTGTGAAGACTCATGGAAGCAAAGTGAGCTGATTTGACCCAACTAGAGAATAAGTTGTTTTATGGGTGGTTGTGGTATTGCAACGTTGTGCAATACCCTAGCTCTTGGCCTAAGAAAAAAATTCACTTGTTGGCTGCCTCAGCAGGTGGCACAGGAAAAAATAAAACGCCTCTTGACTTTAAAACAGACGAGCCTGTGCATCTATGATGTTCTCAGAGGATGAAGGACCAAATTATGCCATTTCATTTGAATAGTCAATAATTACACCTCGATTTTATTTCAAAATGTCATCACAAAATGCCTCTACAATCAGTATTCAAGCAGTTGTCTCCTACAGTCGTCTGTTCTCCAAGTACTGATAAATAATTTGCAGGAAGGTGGAGGCTGGAAAAAACAGCATGTCAGTCACAGCTCTGAATAGCAAATTTGAACGATGGGCTGCAGAGGCTGGTTGCAGCAAACATGGAAGCTTGCATGTGAGAACCATGTCTTCCATCCCTTCTTATATCTCATTAAATAGCTAACGCCAGGAAGGTGTCCAAACCCAGTCATCTTCCATTTCATATTGTTTCTGCAATATGTTATTCTTTGAAAGGCTTCTGTCTAGGAGCAGCCCTCACAGAAATGCAGCTTGAGACACAAAGGACTGCCCATGAATGCTAATTATTAGTTAATAAGCAACGAGTCTATTAAATGCTAAGGAACTGCAGTTTGCAGGCTCTGAAATGGCTGTAGGAAACCAATGTCAATAAACGTGAGGTGAAACACATGAGGGGAAAAACAATACTAGCTGTACAGATAAATGATGGGCTCTGAGTGGTGTGTTGCTATTTAGGAATAAGGTCTTGGGGATATAATAGATAGTTCCATTAAAGCATCAGCTTGGCGCTCAGCGGTGATCAAGAAAAGCAAACAGTGTCAGGAATTAGGAGGAGAGGAACAGAGAACAACACTGTGGATGCTGCGGTGCACCTCTCTAAATCTGGGCAGGTCTGGTCCCTAGTGCTTCAACAAGGCTGTGATAGCCTTTTTGCTGGAGAGGGTTCGAAAAAAGGCAGCGATGATGATTAAAGGTGCCATGGAGTGGTTGCCCTGTGAAGGACGACTAAGCTGTAGGCTGTGCTTCCTCAGATTCGGAAAGAGATGACTGTTGAGGGGGTAGGACAGCAATACAGAAGTAAGATGGAGTAGTAACACAGTGATGTGAAGAACGCAAATCGGTTGGTCTCCTTTGCACCATGTGTAGTGGGGAGCTTCAGAGGAAGCTGGCAGGTCGGAGCAAGCAACAGGAGGTAGGGCTTCATGCAAGGTAAAGCCACGCTCTTCAGCTTCTCACTGCTGAATGGTGGGAGAGACGCGCATTCAAGGGATGGTTGGGAAGTTCACGGGAAGTAAATGTGTTGACAGCTTGTAATTACCAGGATCCCAGTTTTGATTTAGGAAGGCTGAGCTGAGAGATGTTGAAGTGTTTTAGGGAAGTATCTGTCTGTGCTTGCTCTGTTCATGTTTCGCCTCTCCCCCACTCCCAAGCTTCTGCTTTTGGGTCCTGTAAGGGACTGGATACTAGGTAAGCTAGTCTTTCCCAGTCTACCAATTTTAACACTGAGTAGGCCACACAGAACTGAAGTCTTAAAGGATATTAACTTATGCTATTGCAAATTCTTAATTTCAGGCCTTTTCCTACAGGCTTCCAAATGTTAAAGAGAGGCATTTTTATATTTGGGTTATTTGGCCAAACAGAGACCAAGGGTGCAGCAGGCAGTACACATCACTTTGATGTGTAAAGGTTCTTTTTAACTTTTTTCTTTGCACACATTTAAATACATTTCCAGATTTTTTTTTTAAAAAGCAACCCACCAGTCATGAAATAGTAACTGAAGGAAACCCTTCAGTTTTGTTTGTTTTCTTCTTAGCACTAATTTTGATCTTTACATGCCTTTGCTCACATTCCGTTTACCCCCATATTTTTTACCAGCTTACCAGGAGTGAGAAAAGAATGGATCCAGACTTTTTAAATGCATTTACACAGCCTGCTGCAGTTGATCAGTTCCTAGCTGAGAATGTCATCCCTCAAGGTATGTACTTTATGAACCAGGACAGAAAAAGGGCCAAAGAATGAGCTGAAGAACCAAGGCAGATAATGTGTAGTACAAGTGAATTCATATATTTTTAGCAGCGGTACCCTGGTGCTATCAGCAGTGAGTTAGCTCTATGTGTATAATATGGCTGCTGACTCTCTAGAGACAGATCATGAAGAAGCCACACAACTTCTAGCTGGTTCTTTCACTGAAAGGATCTGACCAAGTTTGTTTTCCTCTTTCCAGAATTGTCCATCTAGATCTTACTGATTGGAATTACACTGAAGCATAATTTCCAACAGCAGTTTTAATAGTCTAATATACCATTTTCTCGTAAGGAATCAGTTATAATACAAAATGACAGTGTTTCTACATATGGCAGTTAGTGATATTGGGTAATATTAAACTGATAGCCTATTTTACAGAAAATTTGCATTAGTCATATCTTATAATTGTAATGGAGCCTGTTTGCTTCCTTTCATAGGTGAAAAGAGGAAACTCATAAAACCGACCTCAAGGAATAATCCCAAATTGGAAGAATTACAACTGGTACTTTTACTATGTTGTTTAAACCCTCACCTCACGTTGTTTTAACCTGTTGTGTTAACACTCAGCCCTGTAAATTACCCAACTCTTTGGCTCTATCCACACTTTATGGATGGGACGAGCTCTGCTTTTGGCACCTAGGCTCCACACAAGTGTAAACCAGAGCTTTTGTTTAAGCACAGTGCCAGGATGGCTGGGGTTGTACAAGATCAGCCTTCAAATGCCTGCATCACCCAAGACTGGTCACTGCTGTCTGTAAAGTGGAGTGTCGACTTAAAAACTGAGTTTCTTCTTATATGTTACCTCTCCTAACTTGAGACTTGTGGATGAGCCAGACCAGAAGTACCCAGTTGCTACTTTATTGTAATGATAATGTAATAGCAATGACAGTCCAGCTGGAAGAGTGGACCATGATTGAAAGGAAACCCACGTCAGCATTTGCTGTGACTAAAGAGAGATGTTCAGATACATGCAAGTTTGCTGCCCTGATCCCATGACAACAAGTTGTAGGATTGCTGTGCTGAGTTGCAGCAATCTTCTGTCTGCTCTTCTACCTCCGGTGGCCAGTGGCTCAGCTGCAATGCAGCCTGACCAGGATAGCATAGAGCAGAGGGAGAAGGGATGAAGGGTATGCAAGTCCCCAAGAATTCAGGAGAAAAGCTTTTGAGTTGTTGTATGGGGCATTGTCTGCTTGAGATAACTGTGAAGGATGAATCCCATTTCATGGGAAAGTACTTTATTTCCAAGTAATTTTGAAAATCCCCCCTGTGCATTCAATCACCGTGTCTCTCTAATGGCACAGCCCAGGGGAAGGCTAGCATACTGGCATTTTCTGGAAGAAAAGTGGCATATCTCTTATGAGACCAGCACTTCTTGCATTATGGAGATACTAAAATTGCTATAAATATTATGAAAACCAGCTTAGGCTTTGTGCTACTATGTGTATTGCATGACATTCATAAATCCACAAACGTGCATATTATGTTTTCTTAAACCTTCATGCACATTTGATCAAAAAGATTTAATTTTTTGTCAGGCTTTCACAATGTTTTTATACAAAAAAGAGAAAATCTGAAAGGTGGTGCTGCAAAATGCAATTATGTTGTCTACAGAGACACTGAATTTGTTCTTTCCAGACTGCCAAAAACTAAGAGCTTTCTTCAGTTTATGAAGGTTTCTGTGAGACTCGGTGCTTAAACCATTTCCCATCACAGACTCCTGAAACAATGTTCTTCACTGTCTAATTTCTTTTCTTTGGATGATGAGGAGGTAGAAATTGGGTTCCAAGGCAGGCAGTCCTCTGGGTGCCCATAGGTGCCACTGACTGCTTTCTTAAGCTAAAAAGTTCATGGCTCCTCCAGAGAAGAGATTGGGATGGAGGTCTGTACTTGGCAATACTTTCTGCTTTTCCAGCTTCCATCTGGTTGTACTGTTATGTTTGGGGTACGGCTCTATCCCTCACACATATAAAGCATCGCCAGAGCTTAACCTGCAAGCATTAGCTGAGAAGCACACCTTTCTTGTCTAGAAAATTCCTGTTACTATTTTGCTGAGGAGGTATATTACAAACCCTTTCACAGCTTCTCAGTTCAGTTCAGGTGCCAGGCATTTTTGTTTCTTGTGCGGTTTCAAGCATCTCAGAGACGTGTTCTTTTTTCTTCAAACTGCTTTTTACATTTTTGTTAATATTGGCTAACTTACAAGGATCTGCTATGAATTTTCTCCTCTGTTTACAGTGAGTGAGAAGGATATTAACCACAAAACAAACTCCAGACACTCACTTGTAGCAATAATAGCAATACCCATTCCTGTTTTGAGAGGTTCTTGTTAACAGCCAGCTGGGGCTACTGCCTTTCAGTTCTGCTTCAGCAGGTCATCTTCCCTTTCTAGCAACATAAGGGGCTAAAACACATGCTTGGGGAAGTTCTGAGGAGCTCCTTTGGTCGCCTGTGTAGGAGCACAGTGCTGAAGCAAGGGGCTGCAGGGCCAAGGGAGATAATTGGAAATGTGGTTCCTTTCCAGTTGTAGCCAGGCCTTGGCTTCCTGAGCAGCTTCCCCTTGCAAAGGCAGGAAGGATATTGGAAAGGGCGATGGGAGGACTGCCATGTAAGAAAGCAAAATAAACAAAATGCTTTCTTTTTCCCCCAAAAAAGGTATTTGGAGACAGATTAGTACAAAATTACAGAAAGAAAAAGAAAACAAAAATAGGAGAGGAAAGGGAGGAGTGCTGTATGACGGCAAGAAACAGCCAGCAGAATGAGTGAAGCCTCTTTTCTTAGGGACTTTTGTCTGATGGTTGAATTTGTGTGAATTCTGTGATGTGTAATGAAATCAGGCATTGGGAAATGTACTCTTGCAGCCTTTTCCCAGATAGAAGTGAGAATAGGGTCTGTCTCTCCACCTGTATAACTATTTCTACAAAATTCACAGGAATATAACTTGTGAGATGTCTATCTCACTTGAAAATTAGGGAGAACTGATACTTAACGTCTCTTTAAAAAACAACTAAAAAGAACAAAGGAAGGAAGTGGTGGTTGAAAGCCAAACCAAGATGTGAAATGAGGGACTAAAGAGAAAGGTGAAACATAATATAGCACTGAGATCTATAATGTCTAAAAAACAACAGTATCATTGCCAGCTGCTTTCTTTTCCTCTGCAGTTATTGATTGACTGGATTAACACAACGCTGAAAGAGGAACACATAGTAGTTAAAAGTCTGGAAGAAGATCTGTATGATGGGCTGGTACTTCATCATCTTTTGGGTAAGCTGCTCCTTTGAGTTTAGCTCACAAATGCATCATGGAGGAACTTCCAGATCAGAGAATAAACCTCATGAATCGCAATAGCAGTGTTCTGCTGGAGTCTTGCTTCTTGCTGAGAAAAGCACTGCACTGTGAACCATCTGTGATAATTGCAATTCTGAACAAATGCTTGATTATCCTCTATTGTTTTTATAGAATTATTTTTCTTCTCAGAGAGCTTTTTTTTTTACCTGCTAGTTAACACAATAAAAAGGTTAACTTTGAAGTGTGAAATTATGGTGCCTCTGAAGGGAAGGAGGGCTTCTTAAGCCAGGAGCACAAAGGTGACTTGTGATGCTACTAGAAACACTGGATGGAATCAGCACTATAATCTATAATTTATATGTTTTCCTGCTTTAAAAAAAAATAAGCCAACAATAAAAAGTTCTATGTCTAAAGCACTGGGCTAGAACTGGAACTGATATATATCTAAGGGGCTCTCTGCACCAAGAGGTGCTTGTATAAAGCTGTCATCTCTTGGAACAGCCTGTTGGTCTATTTCTCCATTTCTCCTCTCCCTACTTCATTTTTCTTTTGCGTTTTACTCATCTTTGGGAATGGCTTTCAAATCATACCTCCTCTTCACCAAGGCTGAGGGCAGCAGCGTGAACAGTATTGGCCTATTTTCATAGTTTACTTGCATGACCAATGAGTTGGGATATCTTCTGTATATGTGAGTTGATATTGCCTTTGTACACTGTCTACAGGAAAGATTCACTCATTTGATTCCTGCAGCTTCCACTAGGAAAATGAGGAATGTGGAGTGCTAGGGCTGGGGGATGAAGCTGCAAGGAATGACTTGAGTCCTCTGCCTTTTGCAGGGCTTCACTGATTTTACTGAGGCTTTCAGAGAGCGCAGGAGTTTAACAGGACATATGGGTGTGGGATGTGGGTCTGTGGAAGCTATTAAGTGATATAGAACATTTAAAACAAGACTTCGTGTGCTTTGCTTTCATTTTATGTTTCTGATTTTTGATTTTTTTATTTTATTTTTTCCTATGGTGGTGTTAACATACATCCTTCTTCTTCCTGTGGACAATCTGTCAAAGAAAACCTAGGATCCCTCAAGCTGGATGTTGACAAGATCGCATTGACAGCAAAAAAACAGCAACAGAAACTCTCTGTGATTCTGGAAGCTGTGGCTAAGTGTTTGCAACTGGAAGAAAGTCAGCTGAAATGGAGTGTGGAATGTAGGTGCAGAAGTGAAATTGGAGAAGATTATCCATCACAGGGCCTCCTCTGCTATAAGGCTGCTAGGAGGCAAAAGGGTGTCAGAACAGTAATTAAACAACCTGTTTTCAGTTACTAGTTGAATCAGAAGTAAGACAGGAATATCTGACCCTGACTAGGTCATGCAAGCTGCATCCTCTAAGTGTATGGCTTGTGGACTACTTAACAGCCCTCTGTGCCCGTGTGTGTCTCACAAAAAGGACTTTCAAGGTGTGGTATTGCTGAATTGTGATATTACATAAACCCAATCTGATGTCCCACCTGTGTTATGGCCCTCCATGACTTTGGGATCACAGGGAGAATTTATGATATTGGAGTGAGGTTTACTTGTTTTGCACACTAATCTTTTTCTTTCTTTGCATGGAATAGCTATCTTGACAAAGGACTTACTGAGCACACTGCATCTACTGGTTGCAATAGCAAAGCACTTCGAACCCAGCCTGGCAATGCCTTCAAATGTTCAAGTGGAAACAATCACCATTGAGGTAATTAGAGCTTCAGTATTTGTTACAACAGATCTTAGACACATTTCACAAGACAAATTTGCTAAGAATTATGGAGAAATGTGTGTGCACCTGTGAAAGAGTTACTTGTATTTTCTGTCAACCATGCCTTTTAATTTCCGAGTTTGCTAGACCAGATTCGTTTTGTTCTCAGTTCAGATGCTGTATCTTTAAAAGGGTAGAAACACTATGCTGGTTTTGCTCCTTGATCAAAAGAAGGAATGGTCCCAACTGAAAACAGCTCTTGATCTCTGTAAAGAAGAAAAAGAAGAAATTCTGCTGTTACTAACTCTTAAGTGTTTTAAAATAGAAGCCTGCACTCGTAAATTGTGACACTGGTTTAACACTGAGGATTCATTTCTTTAGGGGAAGGGAGTTTTTACTCCCCTTCTACTAGGGTCACATTTTGGTATTTTTCTTTACAGGCTGAGTTCTACATGCTTTCTTCCTCCATTTTGTTTCTTAAAGTCGGCTCTGGAACTTTAGGAGCACATCAAATATCCCACAGTCTGGGACGTAATTGCAAAAATTAGCACCACTGTGTTAGAGTTTTAACAGAGGCTTTGCAATTCAGTGGTGTTGGGAGCCCAGCACACAGTCTGTATAGCATGATGTATGATGTATGGCTTTTCTCTCTTTGGAGGATCATAACTGGAACTGAAACGAAGCATGCCTTTGAGCTACGTGTGTCATTTTAGAATGTTTAAAAGTGTCCTGGAGGGACAGCTGCTTCTGGGGCTTGGTTCTGCAAAGGTAGCTGTTGTGGCCCCATCCTAATGAGCACTTCAGCAGGGGAGTGGTCTCTCTGGTGTCTAATGGGAGTCCAAATTGTGCATTGCTGCCCATGCTCCTGACATATGGGTCTGATGAGTGACAACCTAGACTCTAAGGAAAGCAGCCCTCCATCTAGTGCCTTATGGTGCTGCAAGTGCCTCACCTGTGCAGAAATTGGGAGGGATTATCTGTGAAACTGCAGCATTGGAAAGGGTTGTTCACCCTGAGAGAGATAGGGGTGGCAGTGGAGATCATGGGGTTGTGGTAGTGGGCTGATTCCCCCTAGGAGAAATCAATGCCCTTGGTGGGAATGGTAATCATTAGATCAAAAGTGAGGAAAGGCGATGAAGGCACAGCTTAGAAAAGAGGGCAGGAAGGGGGAAATGTTGAGGAAAACCAAAGACCAGAGAAGGCCTGGCCTTTCTGCAACATGTGCCCGCATGAAGGACCCCAGTGGAGCTGTGTGTCCTCCTCTTCTGAGTTGACCCGAAGGACTCAGTATGTAAACAGAGGGTCTTTTTCATGGCCTAAAAGGGGAGAGCAGGAAACACCAAAGCCTTTTCTGTGATAAGAGATGTTTGCCCCATGCCTGAATAAAGCAGCAAGCATGCCCATCCTTTCCTATCTCTTCAGACTATCAGTTGGGTTGAAGGACTGTTTTCTTTGATGTTTTAGTGAGTACTAAGATTTGTATAGAGGAAAAAAGATACAAGGACATAAGCAAAGATCACAGGTTACTTCAGAAGTAGTAAAAATTGCCAACCTACCACAGCAACCTACCAAATCTTAAAATTTATCAATGGGTGGTAGGCTATGGCATGAGGTTGTTATAAGGCAGAGTTGACCACCTCCAGTGCTATAAACCTGAAGAGTCCTTAATGCAGTGATGTGCGCAGGAAATCACTGCCTGCCCAAAGCAGCTTGATGCATTCATCAAGTCTCCAGCCGAACATGCCAGCCTCTGAACTTCACCAGCTGAGGTGAAGGTGCTTCTCCTTTGGCTTCCTCTGGTGGGGAAGTAGGTAACTTCTGGTTGAAGAGTGAGAGAGCAGAAGGGAGCAGCCACCTCTCAAAATACTATACTGGACTTCTTGTGAGTAAACGCCCTCTGGTAATTAATTAAGGGAGCAAACAGTTCATGAAAGCCTCATTAATGCTTTCAGATTTTTTTTTTTGTGTATAACAAACACAAAAATATTTATTGTCTTTTTAACAGAACACCTCCAGAGGATTAAAGACGACAAATGCAATGGAATATATCACAGAAAACAAGTAAGAATGGATAGATCTGTTTTTTACACTGTCAATCAGAAAGGAAATATCGTGGGTGTCTTCCCCCACAGAAAAAAAAAAAACTGGGATCATGATGCTGACAAAAAGTGTAAACCCAGCCATGCATATGCATGTGAGCCATTTCTCTGATTTATTTTCTTTTTCTTTTTTCTTTTTTTTTTCTCTTTTCCCCCCCTTTGCCAGATTGGGTGTTATGGTATATTCCTGTTTTATTCTTTATATACACTTCTCTAAAATAATGCATATGACTATTTCTGAGGCTTGGTGTTTGTCATTGCCATGGAATATAATAAAAACATAATAATAAAATCCAGTACTGTAACTTTACCTCACACTGTAAATTTAGCCTCAGACTATGCTGGAAATTTTGTAAAGACATAGCGGTTTCAACCCACTATTAATTTATTGCTCTTGTGTCATTAAATAAAGAAGAAAGAGACAGTTCTTCAGTTTGAGCTTGCTGAATTTGTGAGGTGCTGTCATTATTAAAGGCGTTAAGTAGTAGGATACCATTTATAAACTGAGAAAATATGGACATCATCCCAAGCACTAGAAACAGAATTTCCTACTATCATTTTTTTATATGTATAATATCTTCAAATACTAATATCATGAGCAGCTTACTGGAAGAGGATATTACGGATTGTGCTTATAAAACCAATGTTCATCAGTCTGTGGGCCAGTTAAAATCTCATATACTTCCAAGAGCCTATACAGTATACAGTGTACTTTAAAATATCTGTTGTAAAGTTACTCTGACATAAAGTTCATGGCACTTTGTACTGTATCTCCTCCTTTACAAGACAGCTGATGGCCCAGAGAAGCTTTTCTTATGAATAAGATTAGTTCTGCTGAACGCTTTTTCTAATTCTTTTTTCTTATTGCACTTTTAGAGAGAATTTTGAAGCGCAGTCAAGTAAGTACTGGCCTTGCCAAGTTCAGTGTTTCGCTGCTATGTACTGTCATACACCATGTTGTGATCCATTTTTACCTCCTGATACAAGTATGCTCCCACTAGAGTTAATGGAGATTATTGCATTCCCCCAGTGTTTTTCTCCAAATGTCTTGTGCTAATGTATGTTCATATCAACACAATATAGTTTGGAAATTGGGTGGTGGCTTTGCCTGTGGACTACAGGGAACAAATGAGCGGTGAGACAAGAAATGATACAATGGGTTGATAACCCAACAGAGAAGACCTGGCTGAGGGACAAAGTACGTCTTGAATTTATGCATTGACCTCATTCACTGTGGCAATTATTTATGAGCACAATGGCCTGAGAACTGGGCTGCTTCTTGCTACTGGTTTCAATATAGTTTCCTTTCTGCACTTTGCAAACAAGATTTAGGAATGCTACTGGTGCTCAATTATAGATGGCAGCTCAGTAAAATCAATGTCCCCTGAGATTTTTGCCCTTAGGGCTTTTGAGGGCTGTGAAACACTTGAGGTGAATAGTGTCCACGTGCTCAGAGCCTGCAGAAGGTCTGGGCACTGCTCAGGCTTCAGGAGGACCTGTTTTTCCTTGCTGCAAAGGAGCATGTTGTATCCCCAGTGAATCAACGCAACCATTTTAATTCTCTGCTGTCCCATTTATGCTAGTGTTTCCATCCTTTGCATAAGTGCAAACTATATAATTTATTCTGTATTTATCACTTATTCAACTGAGTAGCCTCTAGTGTGGGCTGAAATTGTGGGAAAAAAAAAACCCAGCTTGTAATTAGGTGTTTCTTCCAGTGGGTTGATTCTGCTGGAAAGAGAAATCTGCAATTCACTCTGCAAAATGCTCTCTGTCTCTCTGACACAGCTTGCTTAACAAAGAGAGAAATCCCAAAGTGTGGCTCCAGAAGAGGGCTCTCTCGTTTGCCAGACCGTTGCAGGTTTCAAACTGTTGCTGGGTGATTCGTTCGATGGATTCACCTCTTCCCTGGCACTGCTCCTGCAGCAACCCCGTAAACAGGGAGAATGGAAAAGCTCGTGCAGACCCTTTCACAGTGGAGGCTTCTCTGTTGCCGGCTTTTGGGAGGCATCTTCCTTTGCTTTCCTGCACTCTCTAAACTGGTTCTCCATTTAGTTATGCTGCCAGAGTGCCCTTGGTTTTTAAGGGTGTTTCAAATGCTATGTTTGTGCTTGAACCACAGCAGTCTTGTGGCCAAGTTACCCTGGGGAGATGTATCCTGCTCTTGATAAGCCTGGGCAGAAAAAGGAGGTGAGGGTGGGTGTTCACAGAGCTCTGATGAATCTCATTTTCTTGGAAATCTTTAAACTTTTGCTGGTTCTCTGGCACAGTGCTGCTGGCACTGGCGTGGTGTCTGCCTTTGAAGCTGGTTGGCAGCAGTGGTCATTTTTGAGGTCCATGAATTTTCAGAGAAAGAACAGTGTCTCCAAACCCAACATCTACTTTGTGGGTTTTTTTGAAGGAAGGGGGCTGTTTTTCTGCAAATGTGATGTAAATGACGTTTCTGTTAGGGGAGAGTTTTAAAACCTATACTTCTTCTTCTCTGCTCACAATATTTTATCCCAGAGATTAAAACAACTTGACTGAAAAGAGATAAACCATAGAGATGCAAAACTTAGCCATTGCTCAGGCTGGTGGCAACACAAATCTTGAGAACCTCAACTGGCAAAAATTGCAGAGCTGAATGAAGTAAATTGTTTTCTCTGATGTAGTCAGGCTGAAGGAAAGCCTGTCACCCTGTTCTCTGATAAATACAAAAGCAGGATTTTTTTTTCACCGTCTCCCTATGACTCTCGTCCTCCTTGGCTTATAAGGTGTAAACACCTTTCTCCTTCTGGAGCCACTGCAAACCTCTGATCTGATAATTATTCCAAATAATACCAATTAATATTGTTTTCATACAGAAGATGATGCCTTTGATGAATTATTTAGCCGTGCTCCAGATAAACTGGATGCTGTAAAAAAGGTAATTTACTTTTTTAATAGACGTCAAAATTTATAAGGTAAAACATAATTCATGACTTCACTGAGAAAAGTTATCTTTTCTTCCACCCTCTCCTGCCCTTCTGTTTTCTTTAGGTATTTTTGCAATTTGTCAACCAGCATGTTGGAAAATTGGGATTAAATGTGAAAGACATCGAATCTCAGGTAGCCTGCTATAAGCTGCATGTTAACCATGTTTTCTCAGCCGTTTAAGTATTTCCTCTCACCATTTGGATTCCTCCTTTTTGTTGTACTAATTTGAAACTTGGCAACATAACAATTATTTCTAGGTTTCTGAAGGTAATAATTAATGAAAAAATATAGCTTTGTATTGAATGCTGCCCTTCTGATGCTACTTTTGGAGTCTGCCCAACTCCTACGGATGTTCTTTCTGTCGGGATGGAAATTAAGGTTTTTTTGACAGAGAAATCAGCCCACATGTCTTGCTTTGCTCCAGACATTCAAAACCTCGGTGCAGTGGTGGTCCCTGTGATTTATGCCGTGGGGATGAAAAGAAGAGCTGCACTCTTGTGCTCTTCTGGTTTTCCTGGTGGGCAACTGTGAGAAATTAAGTTTTGCAAGTGTTTTGTCATAAATCTCAGGCACCAGGCAGAGTTTTCTTTTATTTATACTTACGCCATTGTCGCTTGCGGTCGTCTGAAGCCTCTTCACATCTGGAAGAGTTTGTTTTAATAGCTGTCCTTTTACAAGGTCGTGTTTTTACTAATATGAACTTGGGAGCCTAATGTAACTAAATACGAAGTTCACTGTAGAAGAGGTCGAGGAGCTGAGTCATTAGGCTGTCTGCTTGCCATTTAAATTCCTTTATTGCTGGAATGGCATTTATTGGAGTACTTTACTAAATGCCAACATAATAACTAATATCCAGATCATTCTTGATCCAGTTTGCAGATGGAGTTATCTTACTTCTCTTAATTGGACAACTGGAGGGTTACTTTCTGAATTTGAGGGATTTCTTCCTGACTCCAGCCAGCACCATGGAGATGGTAGGTTGTTATTTAATTACTTAGAGTTTGAGGCTTCTAACATCTTGTGTATTTAATGCTTCTGTATGTCAGTGAAGAGCTCTGACTCTTGCTTTAACTGCTGCTGCGTGTGAAGTCATATGCATGCAGTATTTGCAGGTTGGTGGTCTGGGACAGTAAAAATGCACGCACTTGGTGCTGTAAAAAAACATTGGAACTAAAGGTGTCTTCTTCAAAATTAATTATTATCTAATGGGAGGCAAACTATTGTTATTCACGTTTGTTAGGCTTCAGTACTTCTGAAGCCTTTGAGTGAAATACAGACTGTCTGTGTGGCAGGGAATTGATATGCTATCTCCTGCAATTCTGTCCTGCAAACAGCATTTTTAAGTGGATGACACCTCTTTCATAGCAGAACTGGATCTCTATGGATTTCCTTAGGCTGTTCTAAAAGCATACCTTAATCAAGACATGACCAGAACATTTTGAAGGCCTCCTCTGTGCTTAGGAAGCTCTTGAGAATTTACATCTTTTCCTCCCCTGACTCAGAGAGCTGCAACCTACCCAGCCAGACTTGCTTGACTCCTTTTCCAACCTCTACCAGGCAGATTTCATCAGTGTTTTAAAAGAAAAAGGTGGGTTCAGCCAGAAAGGTACTGCGTGCTGCGCTGCTGCTGTAGACACCTCCTCCACAGATTTAGGATGTTGAAAAGTTTTGGGATATTTGAGATATTTTCAAATTGTCTGTGATGTGGGTAAAATTTTTTCATTTGGGTCACTGAATAGCTCTGAAAACCTTGAAACCATGGCTATTTTTTCTGGGTTATATTCAGTTACATCTCTGAAGGTGAAATGTATCAGATCCTTTTTGCTCAAGAGCTGCCTGAGAAGGGAATCTCTCCTCTGGAATGATTTGCATTCCAGCTTCTCTGCACAGATAAGGCTTTCGTCCGATTCCTGACCTCACAACAGTTAATCTCCCTGCGCAGCATTTATTTGTACTGAAAAATCCTGTCCTGTACTAATTAATAAATACTCCAGTGGAACTTTTCATCAAAACATTGAAAAGCACAATTGTCCAAATTTTGACAAAAACTCACTGCTATCAGTGGATGACTGCTAAAAGTATTAGGAAAATTCAGAATTTTTTTTAAGATGATTCTGAACTGGAAAATATATTTTGAAGGGTTGAATAAAATAAAATCAAAGCATTTTCTTGCAGTTTTTTTTCTTCCCTTTCTCCTCTTCCACTCAGTTTTCAAAATTGTTTGCTCTGGTCTGTTGACTTGGAAATATTTTTTTAATATTTCCAGTAACTTTATTCAGAGGAAGTCAATGAATTTTTTTTGAATTTAAAATTCCATAGATAACTGTTTTCTTATTGGAGCAGCACTAACCAAGCCTCACAGGTCTCTTTGAAAAAATTAGACAGCCCTACATTTCAGATACAAATCAGAGCTCAGACTATCTAGTCCTTACCCTGCACATGCTGGTCACTGACCTCAGAGAAGAATATAATGGGGCTGGGTACTGGTTCAGTACGATTCTTTACATCTTAGTAATTTCATTTTAGGAAAGTTACTTCCAAGTACTGCACTTCTTGTTGAACCATTTGCCAAAGTGGTATTTACCATTTGTTTCTCCCCTGATGTTCATTACACGATGAAAAGTGGGATGACAATATAACTAAAAATACTGAGCGAATATAGTTCAGCAGACATTTGTACATAAAATACGTCTTTCAATTCCCCTCTGCTTTCTAACTCCCTGTCATTTAGACATTAATTGGTACAGTACAGTATGAAAATATAACCTTTGCTGAGATTTAAAAGTCGTCATTTGTGTTATAAAAATGGTGACAGCCACACGCCCTGTTATGATCAGTGTGGTACATCGAGTTTCATTCAAGCAGAAAGCTTGAGGTTCAAAGCTGATATGTACACCTCAGGAAGAGCAAGGAGGGGTGACTGGGATGGAAGCCATGATAGTGAGGAGGAAATCGAAACAAGAAATAAGCAGGGCAGGAGCCCATGTTAGAGGAACAAGAAGGGTGCGGAACGCAGGAGCAAAAAACTCAGGAGGTAACCCACCTGTAAGTATAAGAATCAAACTGTGTGTGGGTACATTTGTTGCTGGTTTTCTGGGTCCTTGTTGCCAAAAAATGATGTTTACAATTAACTGTAAAGAAAGTCTAGTTCTGGGCGGTCATGAGTCTAGAAAAGTGTGTATTCTAGAGACAAAGAATATAATCACAAAGTAGGCTGAAATTAGGGGTGTTACTTTGTGCAGTCAGGAGATGAAGATGATGATGAAGGGGGGGTCTTTGTGCTTATCACAACTGTGAGAACTCGGCACTTTTGCCGAAACAGGCCCAGAGATGAAACACCCCAAGCGTCCTGACCTCTCTCCAGTTGTGAATCCTAGAGAATTGTCCAGCCCTTTTGACTCTGGAAGCACAGCTGGATGAAACAACTTATTTTTCTAGATTGCCTTTCTTTGTTATTTATCAGTATGTCTGTCTGAAGATTTATTTTGATATCTGCATATTATCGTTCCTTGCAAATCTCATATGTGTAACAGAGAGAGAAATGTGCCCCTTTTCACCTCTGGTGATTCATTAGGAAAACATTTGATTTATTCATTCTGATCAGAAAATTGTGTAGGTCTTAAGCTCTCCTGGCTGCTGACTATCAGAGGAAGAAAAACAAGCCTGAACACAAAGTGCCAATCTCAGTTACTTGAAAATCAGAGAGCCAGGTAAAACATAAATCTATTGCTTCACTTCAGAGCATGCAGTTTTTGCTTGGCTTATGCGCGACGGACCCCTGTGCTTATTGTCAGCACAGCAGCATCTGTGATGTGCCTCCTGAAGGATAAATTGCTCAGTAGACTAAGGAATATATGAAGAGACAGTCTGAAACTTGTTCAGGTCTTGTTGCTTCATTAGAGGTAGGGAGCTTACTAACTACCAGCCAAGTAAACAACAGCCCTTAAGCTACAAGAAGCTAGTAATGGGATGGTGTACTACTTTAAAAAAAAAAATTCATGACTACTGCTTATGTGTGATGCTGCTTTTATGTGGGGAAGGGAGAGAAAAACAAGAGAGGAAGAATTAAAAAAAGCCAACCCCATACAAAAACAAAACAAACAAAACAAACCAGCCTACATTCGTAGACATATTCTTAATTTCTCACGACTTATATTAAGGGTATCATCGTTACAGTGTATAGACATCTTTATATGTTAAAGCATAAACTTCTAGCTCATAAATATAGCTGACTGGAAGGTTTCCAAATCTTCGAAATTCTGAGTGAAACATAGAGAAATTTTTCCTTATGTATTTTTTTGTTTGTTCCAAATGTGGTAAGTGAATGGGCATTTTAAAAAAATAGAAATAAATTCCATGCATCTATGAATCTAGCCTATTTTCCCTGTGGAAACACCTATTAACACAACACTTTCACATATAAGGTTTACTTTTAAATAATTCTTCGCCCCCCTCATGGGATAAGTTTTGTTGGAAATGAATTCTTACATCCGATTTTATATGATAATTGGTAGAAATTCTAAAGAGCACTCCATCAAAACTAAGGAGATTAGTTTGAGTACATATTTATGAATCAGAATCTTACTTCAGCTACTAGAGAAATACTTTTAAAAACCTCCTGGTTTTCTACCTCTGTTGGGTAGAAAATATTTTCTGTTACATTGATCTCTCTCTCATGAACAGCTTCACAACGTTAACCTTGCATTGGACTTGCTGAGAGATGGAGGCCTTCTGAATTTTTCTGTGAACTCTGAAGGTGAGTCATGACATGGAAGCTTGTCTGGAAAAGAATTGCTAATATCCTGGCTTAAAATTTAGGGTAACTGAAGAAAGTAGGTTCTGCAGTCTGACATTGACACATCTTGTTATATGGCTGCCCCATAGCTCCTCATTCAGAATGAATAATAAAAAATCTGAGAATTGTTTTGAAACATCTTTATTTCTCTACCAAAAATGTTGGACTGTTTTAACTTCACTAACTTTACACTGAACTTAAACTGTTTAATAAGTTAGTATTTGTCAAAGATTTAAAGCAGTGGCAGCTCCTAGGGAAATTTCAGCAGCTGAGTAGAGGAAAGATATTTTCCTATCTCATTAAAAGTTTTAGTGAGTTACAAACAAGTTTGTTTCATGTGGAAGGACACCTTGCAGAATATGTCCTGAAAAATCAGAAACACTGACTGCTCCATTTAAACCCATAAGAACTGGTGGTTCAGTCTCCTGAAAGTGAAATTCATAGGTTTTAAGTTGCTGTTCTGCCTGGTTCTGGGAGCTGAATCTTTATCTCCTACATCCAAGTGAATGATTTCATTGCTGCATTAATGTACATGCATATTCCTGTCTCTCTTACCCCACCACAGAAACATTCACTTTCGTTTGGATTAGGCCAATTTTCCAATTAAAAAAATGCTCCTCAGAAAAAATTCGGACCAGCTTCTGGCGGGATGAGGGATGTGGCTACATTAATGGATGGTGCTGTCAGTGCTTAGCCTGAACTCTTGCAGGGCACATGACCTCACCCCGTCATCCTCCATCAAGCTCAAAATCTTGCTGTTGAATAAGTCTTTATTAAAAATAGAAAGCATTATCTCTTCCCCTATTAGTTATTCATAAGCAAGTGGGCACATGTGTTTAGTATGTAACTCATGGAGAAGGAAGGATAGAATTTAGAACTTCCTTTGGCGCTTTTTTTTTCTTCTTCCACTAGTGCTTTGGTGGTGTTGGCAGTTTGCATGACTGCCAAGCACAAATTGTGGGCTTTTTGCCATATTGCACAGAGCTAGGAGTTTGGAAAGCTATTTAGGTTACCTTTGAAAAGAGTAACCTGCGTGAGCTCAGGTCTCCATCCTGAGATTCACCTTTTTTATGAAAGGCGTTAAACCCATACTTTCTTTCCTTCCCTCTGGCTATTCTGCGCTGCCTCAAATAAAGAGTTGATTAATGTAAGAAATACTGGAGCCAACATCTGCAAATCCCTTAGCTTCACTGAGAAAATCCTCCGCTAGCTATTGAATTTAATATGATTTAGGGGTATTTATTACAACGATGCTATTTAGAGTGTTCAAGGATCTCATTTATTAGTGTTTCATTTTTAGTCTTTCTCCCAGTGATTTACAGCACTGTAAGACAACCAATAAACCCTCTAAATCAGTTACTGTCTTCTGTTGCAATTATTAAATACAAGAGCAGTTTGTTTAGCCAAGAACACAGAAGCTGAAAACTAAAAGAAAAAAACAAATACAAAAAAAGCCAACAGCAGCAAAAAATGATGGAAACATTACAACAAAAAAGCTGAAGTGTCAGATAATTCCCAACATGATTCCTGCCGAAGAATATTGATAAAAAACTGAAGCTGTAAAGTCCTATTAGATTATCTATTCTGTTCTCTGCTAGTGAAGACTTATTTCTCACTATGCATTATTTATCCTGTCTTCCAGCAAGATAGTGCAGTGAAGGTCCCTTTTCCTTAAGTTTACTTAATAAATAATTTTCTAGCTCTTGTGTTGCTGTTTTGCTTCTTGTTACAATTATATTTTCTAAGTTCAGGGTATAATTGGAGAAAGGTGGAAGACTGTCTCTGGTGGTTGCAGTCTATTTCTATTCCAGGGATTGCTAATACTTCCCATTAGGATTTGTTTTTTCTGGTTTGTGTATCCACAGATATTGTGAATGGAGATATGAAGACTACAATGCGGATTCTGTATTGCTTGTATTCCAAGTACAAGACCAAAGAAACATGAAGAGCAAGGCCAAGAGCTTGGGCTTTTTTTCCTTTTTTTCTTTTTTTTCCTAATCTAATCATGGTCTGATTTCTGAATTCCCAGCTCTGTTTGCTACTGTTTATGTACATGCACATGTGTTTGACACCTGGTGTATCAACATTGTATATGCAAGTACGTGTTCATGCAAGGTTTCACATATAAAGCCTGAGTAACTACAAGTACGTGTGTGTCCAGGGTCAATGTACTGTGTGATTCTGAGGCTGTAGCTCTTGCTCCAGGCCTGTTTCTTGCTTTCTCTGAGTCCCCAGTGTTGCAAAGAAGTGCAATATATGTTTTTGCTAGACTGCACCCTGGAGCTGAATTTGGAAGATGCTTTTGCAGCCTCCTCACTTTTCTGCTTCTGAGTTACTCTGGAAACTAGAGAGGTGAAAGACCCACCACGGCATCCCTGGGGAAGATTGCAGACACACTTGAAGTTCAAAAATATCTTAAGACCGTCTTAAGGCCAGCTGTCATCAGGAAAGAGGTTATGGATTAGCCCCCAAATTAATAGGTAGCAGAAATGAAATCTGAACTGATCAAGTGTTTGGTAAAAGTTTCACCCTTCGCCTGCTTGAATATGGAAAAGAGACTTGGAAAAACATGGTGACGTGACACTGTGTAGTAACGGGGGGGTCGCCTGCACGGCTGTAGAAATAGGCTCTGATTTCCTTGCTAAGCTAATGCCAAGCTGTGGCCAGCTCCAGCCTGTTACAGCCCTGACGTAATCTCTGACTAGCGGGAATGCCGATTCCTGTGTCAAGGAAGTAACTAACTAGTTGCAGGAGCAACTAACACGACAACGCTTTTCCCTCCAGTAAGGGGTGCACAGATGCTGGCTTCCTCTGCAGGTGGTAGAAGTAAAGATCATCATGGGCAAGAGCAGTGAAACTCTCAGCTTCTGCCGCTTCTGTCAGCATACATGTGCTGCGGGGACTCGCAAACTCCTCTGAGACTCTCTTAGTTGAATTTGTCCCGTGATTGTCCCCAAGCATCCCAGAAGCTCCCTCTGGATGCAGCAAGGGTAGCTGCCATTTATTTTAGCTGTCACCCTTGGTCTTACTCAGGGGTTTTAAATCAGAACTCCTTCAAAACCTCCATCTACTCCCTTGACCCTAAAATTATGTCATATTTGTGTGGCATAAAGCTTGATATCTAATTAAAAAAAAAAGAAGTTTTTATATTATTTTTTCTTCCATCTAAATTGATTTAATTTCCTGTCGTCAGTGACTCTGACATTTGATCTCTGATCTGATGCTTCATCTGTGTGCTAAGGGGAAACTGAAGCTCGCCTAGAATGAGTGCTGACATTTACAGATTAGAACTTGTTTTGTCTATTTCTGGATCGTACAGCCTAAGAAAGATCTTTAGATAACAAAGCTGATAAGTCTTCAAGTCCTGCCTTTGAAATCAGTAATACTGCACAGCTGTAGGAGCTGCTGGAGGAATGAGTTCTGTAAACTGCCCTGAGCCTAGTCATTTTTACACCAATAATTACCTTGCTATTTTTTTACAGAGAAAAATCCAATGTGTGGTGCCAATGAGCTACAAGAAAATCAGCTTGCTTCCATAGCAAATATTAGTTGTGCATGCTCTTTTGAATGATTTAAGTGAAGAATACTGTTTTTTTTCTTATGCAGGTCTCCATAGGTATCTTGCTTTATTCCTTAGTGGGCTTCAAACAATCGACTGGGAGACCTGAGAAGTTTGTTATTGCTTCAGAGATCCCTGCTGCCCTTGCTGTAATGTGGCAAGCCAATTGTAGAATAAATCATTATTGAGCAGATAAAACGGGGATGTGGCTTGTGGAGAGGAGGGGAGAGTGGGCAGGAAAGTGTTTGGTGCTGATACAGAAGCAGCGTGGCCTTTTCCACCTAGGAAGCCAACCTGAATCTCTTCCCCAATACTGGTCACCAAAAGTCAGTTCCAGTGCATGACTTTAGGCATAACAAAGAGGCTATGAAAAAGTCAGTGGTGGTGGGATTAGCTGGTGCTGTCCTGGTTAGATGGTTGTTACTCAAGGAAACAGCTGGATTTTTCTCTGCGTGTTCCGAGTTTTGTGGTCCACTCCTCCAGCATAGGTAAATCCAGTGCTTGTACTTCTGCAGATTCCTGGCAGGGGAACTCTAGTTCTTGATCTTTACTAAAAGAAACGGTCATATTCCCTTCCCAACACCAGCTTGACAGGGAAAAAAAAAATGAGAGCTAATGTGCTAAAATCAAAAACATAGCGAGATTAAAAATGGTTGTTTTAATGTTTTTTATGTTGTGAGCCAATTTATTACATGCTTGATGTCTCTGAACACTTTGATAAAGAGCCTGTGCTTGATTCCGAAGACATGCTACATAATATTACCAATCCATCATACAGACACTCACTCCATAAATTGGTGTAGAATACACAAGTGCAGTATTTATATTTGAGATTTAGTCACAGACTTGCCATAGTTTTCATAGTAAATATAAAGTGACAGCTAAAAAGAATATTCCAACAATATAAAACTGGGGAAAAACGAATTATATATTATTGTTCTCAGATGTTACTTTTGCCTTACATAATAATAACCTGTTTCCCGTTTCTCGTAAATGATAATGAAAAATGAAACTACATATTGTTTCAGCCAGCAAATTAAAAGTATTCTTAATAAACTAAGCGCTCTCAATGAGAGACTGTTTATTGACACATAATTTTGAAATTTACATGTTTAAGCCCTAGATAGTAAGCTGTTCATGATAGAAAAGCGTGGTGGACTATTAAGATATTAGGTTTCTTTGTTTTAACCTGTAACTAGGTATGCAAGTTTAACTGCAATGACTGTTCAGTTTTCCAGTGGAGTCACTGACTGTGTCACACTCTGTTTCCAAGGAAGAACATGAAGTCTCTTTATCTTTTAAATAAGCAGCAGATGGTCCAAGAGTGTCAGAGCCAGAGAAGAGCCCTAAAGGAACGTTTGTTTTTATCCTTATCTCAAAGAAAAGTGGCATGGTGGCATTGCAGCAAGGCAACGGCTGGGATGTGTAACAGATCTGAAGTGCTTCTGTCTCCTGATTGCTGACATTTTTCTGTTGTCCTGACATTCCAAAATACACAGCCTCATAACTAGAAAGATGTTTTTTCCAGGGGTAAAGTGGCAAGGGTCTGTGGAGAGAAGCACAGATGGAAAGGGTAGTATTACCATGACTTTAAAAGAAGCAGCCAGTGCACAAAAGTTTTCGTTAATGGGATCAAGGGACCGAGACAGGTCCTGGCTGTAAAGCCTGGGAAAGAAAACTGGACATATCTCCCTTCTATCAAAACCCATTATTCTCTGTGGGAAGAAGACTCCTTTGCCATTTTTTCATGCCATTGTTCAGCTAGAGCCCTCTAACCAGGACTTTGCTGGTGTGGCTTTCTGGGAACTGGGGAGTTAAACAAGAGGGAAAAATGCTGGCAGCCCCCAAAAGCACTTGAT
The DNA here is from genome assembly GCA_002844005.1 of Limosa lapponica baueri. Taxonomy (NCBI): domain Eukaryota; kingdom Metazoa; phylum Chordata; class Aves; order Charadriiformes; family Scolopacidae; genus Limosa; species Limosa lapponica. The sequence goes on along the minus strand of KZ506705.1, from coordinate 103,450 downwards.
GGGTTGAAACAGCACCTACACTCCTTTGAGGTAGAGCCTATTCTTAGTGTCTATCCTTTTCTTTATTTCATTTTCCCTCCCCTTCTCTTATTCTTTTCCTGTGGTTTATATTGCTTCTTGCAAGGACACATCCCCCCATCAAATGCAAAAGTCTCTTTAGCATTTAGGCTTTCAAACCATGAAAGAAGGTAATTGAAATTCTGCCTCTCCATGAGCCAGAAGGGCATGTGTGTTTGTGTCTGTGCAAGGATATCTTGCTGTTCCTTTTCCTAAAAGAGGCTTCTGAAATTTCCCCAAAGAAGAAAAGCCATTTTCACTTTTTACACAAATTATTTTTTTTCTAGTCAATTAATATTATAAGAAAGAATAGATGAAAGTGTTATTTTGGAGAAAACAAAGTAGTGTATAAGAGCCCTTCTACTTGGTGTGGCGATGGATGTATTTCCTGCGCTACTTAAAATTTTCTAGGGTGGTGACGTGGCGAACAGGACACAACGAGTAAAACATGGAGAGATGAGTTTTGAGACTAGAGAAAAATCTAGTCACGAGAACAGCACTGTGGACTGGGACAGCCCTGTTGTTCCAACTTCTCCATCAGCCACTGGTACTTAAAAATGAAAAAAAGGTAGAACTTAAAAATGAAAAAACCCAAAACAAATCACCTCTATTTTTTTGGCATTTTGATTTGAGCAAAGTGCACCTTTGCACAAGGGCCCCTTTGCCTATGACTTTTCCCTTAGTGCTTCCAGAATTCTAAGCCTTTTCCCCCATTTCATTTCAACTGGAGTCCCCTAAGCCATTCTGCTCCATCCACTGGCTAGAATGAGATATTTTTTTTTTTAAGGACTTTGTCAATGATGACCTTTCTCAGGCTGTACCTAGTGAATGTCATATACATTGAAAGGAAGAAAAAAAAAGGACAAACAGAGAAATGTTAGAGGAGAAGGGAGGTGCTTAGACAAAAGTGGATGAATTTTATCTGTAGAACAGTGGCTGGCAGGTTGGATGAGAACAGCCTATATTTAGATAACTTATATAAATTATCTAAAATCTTGCAAATCTATCTAAAACAAGCAAACGAAGTTGCTTGTTCTGATGCTTCATGCTGTGTCCTTCACCTGTATTCCAGGTGCCCGTCAGGCTTTATGCCCTAAAAGAGCTGCATTCCGCCCTGGTCTCGTCTTCATGCAGTAGGGAGCGTGTGCTCCACAGCTTTTGTGTTCTTTACTTTCTTTTGGGAAGTGGAGCCCAACTGTGGAGTTGTGCCAAAGAAGGTAAATGGAAAGTTCAAATATATGGACTGAAATACCTATGGTGTAAAACAAGTATGTTCTCTTCCCGTCTTTTTTATCTTTTCCCCACTCAACTATCCCTCCCTGTTCTTTTTTCCAATTAAAGTCCAATTTTCCCATTGGAGAACTATTTCATATTAATGAAAAATATCAACCATCGCATTCAGTCACCACTTCTGTAAAAGGTCAATCTGTGTCTCAGGATCCTGAATTGAAGAGCGTGCATTCAGTGAAATGTCCAGGGGAGTGATAGGGCCAGTTTGTCCCTGGCCTTGTATGTCTTTCAGGACCATGTGTTGCATAATCCAGTTGCCAGCCCCAGGCCCCAGAACATAATAAATATTTTAAACTCTGTAACCACAGCGCTAGCTAGGCAATTAGGATCCAAAAGCCAGGAAAAAATTGTATAGAGTAAAAAAGCCACAAGTTTCATGGATTTTTTTAGTAGAAGTACTATTGGAAGCATATTGTATGACTTTAAATGCATATGAAGAATGCACTTCTGTTATGTGATAGAAAAGAATTTAGATAGTTTGGACGACATTAAGTTATGATACTGTCCTAGTAATGTAAGAAAGTCTTAGTGAAATAACATATATTTGTTTTTTCTGGTTATTCTACATACACGACAACTAAAATTATGCAAAAAATGAATCAACCTCAATTTACAGTCTCCTTCTAACATCCAGCTTTTCTAAATGTTCTTCCTCCTGCATGATTCAGTGCTCTGGCATTCTGACTCCTTGCGCCCCCCCAGTTTTCCTCACCCTTGAGCCCGCCTTGTGCTGCTTGCCCAGGTGGTCAAAGAGCTGCCTTTCAGCAGTGCCTGCTCCTTCCCCCTCCGCTGTTGGGGTGTCACTGGGAAGTATCATCTAGAGAAGTCATATTTGCAATGCAAAAAAGCTGTGAAAAAAATCTGGAAACACCAGCTGGCTGCTGTGTATAAGAATTTAAAATGTTTCTCAGTGGTATACAAGAAGAATTCCTTTGTCCTGCCTCCAATGTAAAAAATAAAATCAAAGATAGAAGATAACATTTGGTCAGATCCAGAATGATAGGGATGTAGCATTACATGCAGATGACACTAATGAGCTAATTTTCCTTCCCATTTTGCCTTTTTATGCAAGACAGCTGGGAAACTTGTTTGTAGTTTTCCTGGATGTGCTCCCTTTTTGGCAGAAAAATGTAGAACAGGGAGGTTTTGAACACTTCTGGATGTTTGAGAACTCCAGCAGATTGGACTCCTCTGATGTAGTAGCTGTATGCCAGGATTTTTTTATCGTTCTGTGTGGGATATCTAGATTGGCACTGGTGGGAATGTACCCTCTGCTGTATTGCCAGGTGTAGCAGTGTAAGTTCTCCTGGAGGTGTCAGTTTTGCAGTGTGCAAGGAGAATTAAGTATGTGTAGGACATGCCTCATAACTGTAACACCTCAGGTTTGCTCTGCAGGTTTTGTTCATCGCTTGTCTATAAGAAATCTTGGCATGGTAATGTCTTTCATCAATAGCAAACAGCGACAGAAGGCTGGACATCTCCTAAGGTGAAGCTCAGAGGTTGGTTTTGGGGTGGTTACAGTACAGAAAAGAGGAATACAGATCTCACACCAAGATTCTTCCAAATTAGTTTATCTTAAGTAAGAGAATTTTAATCACGCAATAGCTGTATGTAAATAGAGAATCGCAGAATCTTTATGGTTGGAATGGACCTTTAAGATGATCGAGTCCAACCATTCACACACAAAAAACCAACCCCCAACAATCTCAGGCACTAGAGCATGCCGTGGAGAGCTACATCTACAAGGCTCTTAAATACCTCCAGTTATGGTGACTCCACCATCTGCCTGGGCAAGCCATTCCTATACCTGAAAATCCTAGTAAATACCTTATCTAGTAATATTATGGAGCTTGAAGAGCCACAATTTTGATGTCAGTGCTTTCTTAGTCCTAAGGGTAAATCATGAAATCACCAGCAGGATATGCATTGAAGACTTTTGGTTCTCCTGATGATGTAGGCTCTGTCTGGAAGGGTAATGAATATTATAGGGAAGGTGATTTTTCTAGGATCTTGGACATGAATCCAAAAGGGCAAGAGCGGCTGACAGAACTTCTTAAAGGGCATCCCCACTGTAGAAATGTTGACTTTGGCTCACTGCTAAGTTTAGAAACCATGTAAAACATGTTCCATGCACTTTATACAGAGCAGATTGTAAAACAGGCTTTACTGGTTCCAGTGAGTCAAATAACAGATTGTCTAGAAAACTTTGCTTGCTTTTGGCAGCCAAATTAATTCAGCTCATGGTATGTTACTGAAGTTCATTGCACATCTCTGCAGAAGTAGGCAAATAACATATTTTTATGTAATCTGCAATACCAAAGGTTTCTTAAATAATAGAAACAAATGTTAGAAGTTGTGTCCCTTCTTGTTCTCTTGAGCGGAGGTGGGTAAAGGAGTTTAGAATGTGTGACTAGTATAAGCAGTCTGAAATCCATGAAAATTTTTCATGTTCCAAAGCCACAATCAGTCGCAAAAATGTTATATTTCTCATTCTCTTTTTGTATACTTTTTGAAATAATTACTTGCTTTTATTTTGGAGTAGGAGAAACACAAACTTCTCAGAATTCATGGCAAACAAAATAAGTTTTCAACAAGCTTTAAACACCTACACAGAATAGTCTGTTAGATTTGGTACCATTATCATTTTGGTACCATGATTAGAGAGTTTCAGTAATTCAAAGTATCATATAATCTTAACAATTAGAAATAATCATGCAAAAACATAGACTTTAAAGTACTAATAAAATATATCTGCGTACAGCTTGATCATATTAAGCATAATCATCTTGCGAATGGATCCTAGGAAGGACTATTTTCTTCAGGTCAGTCTGTCTGCGTCGTAACATGTTTTTCTCTTTTCAGAAACAGTTTCTCAAAACTATTGTACAGTAATCAAGGCAAAAGTACTTGAGTTGGGTGTATCTTTGTCTGGTGTGGTATACTCAGCAAGGAAGTCAAGGCTTTACATTCAGGTGGCTTTTTTTTGCAATGACATGGTTTTGTCAGGTGGGTGACACTCTGAAACTACTGTTAACTTACCTGCTTGCTACTAAGCTGAGCTATGTCGCAAAGACTAGGTCAAGGGATAGGGCTCACAGATAGTATCTGAGGAGCATAAAGTGTAGCAGACTGTTGTTATGAATTATTTCATTGGGTCATAATGTCTTAAAAATTGACTTTTTCTTCTCAAAGTATCATAATCTCTAGCTGTGAATCACTATGCTTATTTCGTGTTTCATGTGAATTTGCGTGCCTTGCACTTCAAATACAATTGCTAATTTGTGTCTTCTGTGAAACCATCTGCGCCAAAATCAGAGGGTGGGAGTCAGTAATATGAGTTCTTCAGTGTGAGCCCTAAAAAACATGTATTTTTTCTTCTGCACACCACTAACTAGTGCAGTCACTACTTTGGCCAACACTTTGTTGGTGGCCAAAACTTTGTCAGATGCAGTGACTTGTCTGTCGGTGCAAGGTAAGTCTTGTGTTAGCAAGGACAAGGGTGGGGCAAGGATGAGGTGTGCTGGCGTTTTCAATACACACAATCCCTACAGGCCTCTAAGCTTTTGAAGGCATAGACAGCAGATTCCCTCCTCCAAATCCAGCCCGATGACAGATGATGCTTTGCCAGCTGGCATGGTTTTATTTTGACTTTGTTATTAATAAAGATATGCCAGATTTCTCTTTCTCAGCCTGGCTGATATTTCTCATTATCACCAGTGGAGATGCCAATGCCTCCAGGGGGGCCAGGGGACTACCATTTTCAGAACCTTATTTCCACAAGCAATGCTAACTCTTATGGTTTCCAGGGAGAGCGAAACCTGCCAAGAGTCTACAGCTCTGTGGGGGAGGGGAGGTGATAACCATCTCTCTGAGGAGGAGCAAAGGCCCTGTGACAGACGTGAGACATGTCAGAGCAATGAGGAAAATGGACTTCAGGGCAAAAAAACATTGCAGGAGAATGTGTTACCTGGAGGAGCAAAGTAAGGGGCAACGGCAGCTTGGAGGAGGAGACTTGGCTGGGATTGAAGTGGGAATCTGGATTTTGCGCAGGAAAGATTCCTGTTTTCTCAGCAGTGTCACAGTTCTTCAATTTTATCTTAAAAGGAGATGGTGACTGCAAGAAGAGAAATCTGCCAAACCTCAACCCAGCAGGAGAAAGAAGATCGTTTGTGAACTTTCAAGTTCCTTACAGCAAAGGGCCAGCAGAACAGCCATAGTCTGCTTTAATGTCATATTGTGCCAGCTACTAAGGTAGTAATTGTACTGCTTCTGCTGGTGCAGACCCTGAGAAAGGTGGTCTCAGAGCTGATCCTTTGCCCGTGTCCTAATCTGTATATGCTGACATTTTCATGATGTCTTCATGACAACATCATTTGAAGAAACGGTGGTGGGCAACAATTTCTTCCAAATTCTTTTTTTACTATTGGTAAGATTTGTAGATAAGCATGTCAAAATCCATCAGCAAATAACCATTCTGAGTGTAGTGGAAAATTATCTATTCTCCAGCTTCTCACTGCTTTGATACTTTTGAGTTTATACATACAGAAAGTGGGCATGAATTTCTGCCAGCACATAATTGTGTTACTACACAGGCAGGAGTTCACAGGAGTAAGTGACCACAAAAATCTTGTGGGCAGAAGAGTCAAGTGTGTGCAAGGAGTGGTGCAGTGAGTTCTGGAGTAGGCAGTGCCTTGCCTCCTCCCTGCTCTGCCCATGGGAAGAACAGACACTGCCCAAAAGTTGCAATTTCTAGGTTCCGTGGATGGTTTTTTTCAAGACACCCACTTTCACTTAACTGTGAATTCAGTGGGAGTTAAGCCAAATTTTAGAGTATTTCGGAAAATACTTTTCAGAACATGTAGACTGCAATTCAGAGGGATGTTGTCTGGATGCCTTCCAGAGCAGTTCCCAAGCCCACCAGGACCATTAGTGAGTTCTTGTGAGAGTGAAAGACTCCCACCGTGGGGTGCAAATGGAAGCAACGGTGGGATGAGCGTGGGCACATGTGAGCCAACACATTACAGGGAGAGCTGCGGACTTGCATGTTGAAGGCAATTCAACCTCCCTCTCAACTTTCCACTTGAACAATATCTACTATAAAATTAGTGGCTCTAGGAAATCCATTTGTTGCTGGCCTGGAACTTGTCCAAGCAAGAAACCCTCATTTACAATCCTAGTAAGCATTATGAAATGTTCCCTTCAATTTTGCTCATAAGCTATTTTTGATTAACTGCAGACATTTGTGCTGACTTTTCAGTGGCAGCCTCTTCACATACATAGAAGTATTTGCATGTAGAAAAGTGTATTTGGGCACGAAAATGGATAGTTCCTTATTACTTAGCTGTATCTCGGATTTCCTCTCATCCGAGCACAGAAGCAAATCCAGTATAGTTGTTTAAGGATTAATTTTCTTCAGGGAGCTGAAGCAAATAGTATATGGAAATCAGGCTAACATTGTCTTTGAAGAAAAGAGTGTGAAACAGCAGTACGGCCCAAGGAATGGATTTTGGGTTATAACCGCTTGATAGTCAAACATGGCAATATCCATCAGCAAATAGCATGACTTATTGCATTAGAAAATTAACTAATAGCTGGAGATATGCTCCTCTTTGTGATTATTCTTTCTATGATTTGACAGCTCTGGTAAGCCAATAGCTGTGAGTTTAATTTCATATTTAGCTTTCTGTGAGAATGTGTTTCAATGGTTGCTGTGGCTTGCTGCCCTCTAATGAGGATTTTAATTTTTTTATATTTATTTTTCTTCAAAAAAGAAGGGGCTTTGCAAACTAGATTTATTTCATAGTAAGGAAAGATAGTGTTTGTGGACCAAGTTGTCCTTGTGCCCACCACTGCTGGGCATGTGGTGCAAGCAGGTGTGGCCCGCAGTGGGCTCTGTTGGAAGTTGTGCCCTTGCAGCCTGGTGGCATCGATGAAGGTGAGTCCAGAGAGATGCTACTGCTATATGAGTCTCTGTGGGCCCAGCTGTTGATGGGGGAAGAGGAGGGGCTGGAGTGGTCTGAGCATGGTTACCACGTTCCCTGGACACACTCCTGCCCAAAACCTTACTCTTTTTGGACGACCGGTGGAACCGATTAATGGTGGTGTCCGTCCAGGGACGGATGGAGGCAGCCACCTCCTCAAGAGTTCACCGATATCTTTCTCGCATAAGCGGGCTCCTTTCTAACTGGGAGAACATGTACATGTAGGCCTGTGATTAGTGTTGTTGGATCTGCTTGTATGGAAGGCGCCAGGCTCAGCCCCCGGTTCCGCAACACCCATCTATTATGGGGTATCCAGTCTACTTCAGAGACCTGGGATAAAGCCCCTGCAACTGCCTCCAGCTCTTCTGAAACCATTATTAAAGTTACAGCTGCTTTTTGTCTCTGTGTTTTTCTTTTTATTTCTTTTAATTCTGCCTTCCACAAAGTGTCTGCCTTCGACACACACACTAGCATGCTTTGTTTCGCTCTGCAGCGGGCAGCTGCCGAGGCAGGGATATTTCTGAAGTTTCAAACAGGGTGAAGGCACCTCTTATAAGCCACAGAAATCTTCTCCAGAGCTCGCTATATGTGAAGAGTTTAGACTTCTCTCCTAGACAGAGCTGCCATGAGCCTGCACGTAGAGTACGCTCCTGGGATGCTGGTCCGGTCAGGATATGTTTTCCAGGAACATGGACTGGGGGACACCCACCATCATAGAGGTCTTGATGGGTACATGCAGAAACAGCTTAAGTAACTTCCTTTTCAGAATTTTTGAGCCTCCGGTATTTTTAACCTTAAGCTACCTATGTACATTGTCTGACAATGTGAATGGAGCGGTGTGTTTCTGCGAGCTAATCTGGCTTTCTCCATGCTAAATTCTGTAGAAGATTACATTTCAAAATGCCTAAAAGAAAATAATGAATAAATTGTGACCAATCCAAAAAGTAAGAAATTTCAGTAATAACTTTATGATACATGAGGTTAGAATCTGAAAAAATGCAAGCTAAACTAAGACTATAACTTGAGGGTAGAGGAGCGTTAACAACTTTACCATAAAGATTGTATTTAGTTGCAAATACACGTCCGCCCATGATTCCAAGTCAAGGCAAAGATTCGCTTTTCAAAAAATAGATAAAAACACTAATGTGAAACAATGTCTCTTACTGAATTGCTTTAGGAGGAAAGCTATATTTTCGTAAAATCTCCGACCCTTCAGAGATGAGATGTCTTGTGAACTAGATAGTGAGTCTTTCAAAACAAACCGTTGTCGCATACGAAAACAAACCCCTGCAGAAAAGAAATGGAGTCCAAATAAAGACAAAAGGGGAAGATCCGCAAAATGCTGAGATAAATGTTTTCAAGTCTGGGAAATTCATAAGGCTGGAAATACTGTGAAGCCTAAGCAAGCGTATTGAGACAAGACAGTTCCTAAATTAAGTTTTTCTTTTTTGAGGCGCAGTGGCCATACTTCCAGCCTTTTTTCTGTTTTCCACATTACAATTTCTGATGTATATCCCTGATAATTACCATGGAGCGAGCCATTTTGACACCGGTACCTTTTTAGTCCCTTAAAAAAAGCCACGAAGAAGACTTTGAAGTGGTGATTTAATTTCTTTTCATATAAAATTCTTCAATAATTACCTCAAGTAGGCAGTGGAGCAAGTGAGACCAAATCTCAAATAATGGGTCTACAAAAATAGTAGCATTAGCAAATTGCTTCCGGTAATTCCTAATAGCAATATCCAGCTTTATTTGCATTCAAATGATAATCCACTACTCCACTGGTTTGCTATTTTTTTAAAAAGAAAAAAGCTGATGAGGGGAGAAAAGATGCTAACCTCCCTGTTTCTCTCAGAGTGTAATGCCATTTTTCCCCTTTAACATTTTTATCTAATTCATGCCTTTTCAATAAATACACTGAAATGCAGAATCTGGCTACACATTTTTTAGTTTTGCCTCACCTTTCCTTGTACTTCTTTTTTGGTGTTGAAGGGCTGTGGCCAAGGAAGATAGAGAACTGGGGTGTGCAGAAAGATGTATCTCTGACATTGGTGCTCTCACCCTGAACTTCTAACAGAAGTTGTGTGGGGCCAGAGAGGCACCAGGCATCCTTTGTACTCAGTCAGTATTTTAAAGGGGGAAGCATCCCTCCCTCAACAGAGTTTAAATACCATGTGCTGTGATGCCACTAGAACAAGGTTTTCTGTTCCTCTGGCTCTTCCTGGCTCTCTTGACTTTCATTTACTGACATTGTAAATGAAATATCTTTATAAATAATCTGAAGATAGTTAATCATAAAAAACATTCATGTATTAGAATGGTTAAGATGGACAACGGTATCTCCGTATGTTGAGCTTCGCTAAGGAGAGATGAAAGGCTGAATTTTTGTGTTTTGTCCATACTGAGCAGCTAAGATTTAATATACTGAAACAAAAAGCTATATTTTAGCACTCACAATTGGGAGTGAATTAACAGAGAAATATAGCATAAATCAAGAATATCACAGAAAAGAGCTAATTTAGTCGTTTGTAGTGCAACAATCCACCTTGATATGTTCTTTGCAAGTCATGGGTGTTAAGTTTAATCTAAGTATTATAATTTAAACTTCCCAGTATCAGAAGCTGCTACATGTGTTAGAACACTATGAGAAGAGGTAAAAGGATTACCTGAGAATTTCTGCCTTTATTTTTGATTAAAAATCATCTTAGAATGATACATGAAATAATTTCGTTGAAGGACTTAGTTTTGTTGCTATCCGTATTGGGCATAAGGTCCACTCAATGCTTGGGCTTAGCCCACCAATAGTGCACAGCTCTTTGTGAGAGCACACCGAAAAAAGTTGTACATGTCTTGTGTACTCCAAGTCATTTCACCCTGCCCTGTGGCACTGCTTACATGGAGAGAAGAATGGAACAGCCCAGAGCATCAGCCAAGTGTCTCATCACAGGTATATAATTTGGCTACTCTGTACTGGCTGGTTACGCATAGATACCAATTTTGTTAAAGCTGTAAGATTCTGATACCTGTCCTAAGATTTTTCTAAATATTTATTTGTACTTCATTTCACTAACATTTGGTTTGAATAGAACTGGTCTTTTATATGGTTTTCTTCTTCAGCGTGCTGGAAAATGACAGCTAGTTTCCTTCCCTGGATCTGAAAGAGAGAGAAGATACATCTGGAAGGTGTTCATAGCTCGTTACACAGGCAGGACAGAGGCACTAGTATTTTAATGCAGTTACTACCTTATGTAGAAGCTCCTAAAGTTACTTACTGCCGTGAGGTGTTCCCTGCATTCAGTAGTTCTTTCTTGTATCCAAGTATTTAGTTAAAAAGAATTTAATCATGTTAGTCAACTGTTGCAAATGAACAATGTTGGGTTATTTTTCTGGTGTGGTTCACAACATTACAGGAATATTTCCCCTGCATTAAATACATGGGATGTCACACTGTGCTTCTTGACCTCTCTGCCACAAAGCCAAAAATCCCATCAGCTTTGATGTCCCTTTCTTCTGCAAAACTGTAGTCAATTAAAAAGGGCAAAGACATAGAATCAGAGAATGTTTAGGTTGTGACCTTTTATATCATCTCCTTTCGTCCCCCCGCCATGGGCAGGAAGACATCCCACCAGACCAGGTTGCTCAAAGCCCCATTTAACCTGCCCTTGAACACTGCCAGGTATGTTTCATCCTCAGCATCTCCGGGCAACAAATTTTAATTACCTCACCAGAAACAGAGTGAAAAATTTCTCCCTAATATCTAATCTAAATCTCCCCTTTTCCAGTTTGAAGCCATTCCCCCATCATATGACTATACGCCTTTTTAAAATGTCTCTCTCCTGCTTTACTTTTTACCCTTCAGATAGTGGAAGACCTCTATAATTTCTCCCCAGAGCCTTCTCGTCTCCAACATATGATGATAAAACAGTCTTTCTGAGAGGAAAAAAATATATCAAGGTTAATTCCTTTGCCCTACACGAACAGAGAAGTGGGCAGTGTGCAACAAAACTTAGAACTCGCCAGTGGGCTTGCTTATTACTACTGATTTCCTTCTGGCAGGTGCTAGGATTGCAGTATTACCCTGCAGAATAAAAACACCACGAGAGATATCAAAAGAGGATTAATGGCTCACCACAGGAAATTACGAGAGTATCTCTGCAAAGGAAGATGTAGCTACACAAACATCAAAAGCAACAGAAGCAGTTTAGCTTACATTAACCTAGCAGTCCTCTTCCCAGTTCCTTTCGGCGTTCTTCAAGCTGGCCGAAGTCTAAATGTTCTGCCTCTGTCTCACAAAGTAGTGGTGAGCAACGCTTTACACAGCGAGCTTTAGAGGATGGCTGGCCACAAGGCAACTTTAAATTGGAATTTGTGTAGACATGATTGTTCACACAGAAAACGAAAAGCCAATATATCTGGAACTGGTCATATAGAGCTAGCTTTTAATGGAGAACATCTTGTAATTTCGCTGCAAAATTGTTTCTGAATCAGAAAAATGAGTAGTCTGCCAGAGTTCCGGAACACAGGCTGATGTGGTAAAGCGAAAGGATCCTGTCATGCAAATACTTTAGAAAGGCAGGAAGCCTGACCAAAAATTATAGCTTTTTTTGTCAATAATGGGTAGTAAGGAATATTTCATTTTTATTGCAGGGTTGTGGAAAGATAGTCTCATATTATGGGTGGAAGTTATATCGTTCACTTGGCCTCTTTTTAGGCCGTAATTTGATAGTTCTGCACTCCCGTTGCAAATTTGTCACTACAGTATTTCACGCTCAATCTATAGAATCCAAGAGATCGAAGCCATAACCTAGTTTATATGAGTGCAGCAAACTGAGCTGCCATATAACAAATAAATAAACTAACTATAAATCATTAAAAAAGAAAAAGTTGTTAACATGTAGATTAGAGAAATGTGGCTGTTTTTAATAAAAATCATCTGAAGAAAAACTTATTTTGAAAACCTGTGTTTTCCTACTCTAAGTATATTAATGCCAAAGCATGCAAAATAACTTTATTTTTACCTTTGCTCACTTGTTTTCTTCCTCCTGCTCCTCCACTTTCTCTCCCTGGAGAAAAATGAAAAATGCTACGCTTACTGCTTGTTCCCTTTGTTACCCAGGTTTTCGATAAAGGGAAGAGGAGATTTATTTTGCAATCCCATCCTCTCCATGAAAGGAGTTGTAGAGAAATTGTTTCTTTTTAATGTAGTCTGCAAATCTTGGACAAAAGTTTTTCTAAACTAGAATTTTGTGCGCAAAATTAAGATTTCTGGGGCAATTCTAGTAGAAAAAGTCAAAGTGGAGGGGGGCACATTTGATTCCTCAGCATCTCTGAAGGGAGTGAGCAGCTGAAAAGTACTGAAGGGGAGCAGAAACAGCAGTGGTGGCCGGTGATGACTGAGGAAGAGTCTGGCAGGCTGCTCCTGGAAGAAATGTTTCATGTAGCTAGTAAATAGAGCGTTGTTTTTGATGAAGAAAAAATGAGGGGGCAATATCTCCAAGGAGACAAGAGCAAGACTCTTGTATAAATGCAAACATATTTACTGAGCGGTCCAGGACAGAGGACTGTGCCATTCAAAATGAGACTTCAAAGCAGCGAATGGAGGCAGAGGCTTAATTGTGTGAGGTTCTTCTTGTTTCTAGTACATTTTCTGTCTTTTGCAGCCTGGAATTGTAAAAAGATAGGACTCCGATAGAGAAGGGAATAAGAACTGGCATTAATAATGTGGTTCAGATACGTAAGTTCTTCATAAAAAACAGAGAAGCTTCTGGTGAAAGTAACTCCTGGAAACCGCCAAGGTAACACAGGCAGAGCAGAAGAACCATATAGTACACGAAGTCCTGATTTTCCCTCTTGTATATCCATGGTCCCAAGAGTGACAGCTTTGTGTTGAAGCCTGGGCAGTTCTGGCACAAAATTCCTTAATGTCCCCAGCAGCTTGGAATGTTAACTGCTTTCTACATGGATTAACGCTCCTGAAAGACTATAGTTCGGAAAAGGGACAATATCTATTGCCTGTTAGTTATCCTCTTTAGTTTCTTATAGAGGCCTGAGGCATAAGTGCTCATTGTACCATGCAGCAAACTAGGGCCACATCAGCTGCACCAGTGTCCCTCTCTGCGACAAGAGTTAAGCAAAGTACTAGCACATCTGACTGGGAACAAGTGGGAAGAAACATGGGAGGTGACATTCTGCTACATGGTGAGAGGTGTTCGGGTGGCATGAGGTCTCCGGGGCTGGAAAGCAAAAGGCTATATGCTGCAAAATATCGTTAGTGCTCACAGCTTGCTGAAGCCATTCAGAACGGTCTGCAACTTGCCCTGGCAAAGTTGGTGATTCCAGGGCAGCTGAAGAGTTCCTACCAGTGCGAGGGTGTCAGAGAGTAGAGCCTGCCCAGGCATGTCACAATAAAGAGGTGCGCCGTTGTTTGTCTGTGAGCCTGCGGGACAGATGAGGCTGAGGACTAGCCGCATCAAGTGAACATGTGATAATGAAGAGCAAGTGAATTACAGTCTGGTTGCTCTTTTTGATTGAGTTAACCTTTCTTCTGTTTGCTTTGATTACATTACTAATGAGCAACAGAAAAGTTAATTTCACTCTACATACCTATTTCAGGTTCATGTTAAAAAGCATGTTAAAAAGCTGAAAAAGGAAACGGAATATGGCCTCCTACTTTGCTGGATTGATAAAAATCCCAGAGAATGAGTTACCTCCTGCAAGGGATTGCAGAAACTCTTCTTTTAGCGCAATTTGCTGCATGAACACTGCTGCAGACACAAAGCCCTTCCCCAGAAGTTCGAATCCTCCATGTGGAATGCTGCCTGCATTAACTACTCAGCAATATTGTCCATTTCTATGTCCCATGGCATTTCTGGAGAGTTGCTTCCTCATGACATAGTATGAGGAATATATCCAGCGAGTCCCTGCCATGCTGTGACATTCACCGAGCAAAAATTCATTGCTCCCCTTGGCTTTTCTGATATGTTGCTCCAACATTAAGGTATTCATTCTCCTGTTCTATTACAACTGTGTTGATTTGCTTCCATTTATACTCCTTTTTTGCAATATGCAAATGGGAGCGATGGAGGCCTCCCTGGAGTAGCTAAGCACTGACAACCTCCTTAAAATCATTTATATTTTTTAGTAACTCCCAAACACAAGCACTGATTATACAAGTACCATTTTTCTGATGCCCCAAAATTGATTCAGAAATGCCAGTTATTTAATCTGCACAGTTTCTCCATAAAACAGGCCATGACTATTATGTCCATAGTAATAATAACCAACGTGATGAAGACAGAGTATTATTTTGCCTGCTTCTTCCTCTACTTTTTATTTAACTTACACAGCTACTGTACCCCACACAACTTTTTTAAGTAGAGATGCTTAGAACAGTTGCCTTGTATTCATTGATTTCCTTCCCTGGTTCTTTACCTCTGAATGCACTCTGCTTAGAAGATTTCATCATAGAATAATTTTATACACAGCCCAAAATATAGATGTATCTATACACATATATTTGCAGTACCATGACAGAATTGTTTCCTGAGAGCCTCTATTGTGATGATCTGTGCTAAATGTTTGAGGCAAGGGGGCACAGAATTTCCATGGGGAAAACTGCACTTTTTTAATTTCATATTTTATCAAAGATCTCTTTTGCTTGGGTTCATTTAAATTCCAGTAGTGATTTTCCCTCTGGTAATTCTCCATAGTTTAATACTACTTTAAACACTTTTTAGCTTTTCCTGAGTCAATTTAGCTACAGAGCTTTCTTAAGAAACAAGCCCCATCTAGAATTTAACTTTCTATTGCGCCTTTCTCCAATAAGTTGTTGCTATGATTTCATTGATACGTCACAGGAGACTTTGTGCTTTAAGTGAGATATGTGAGAAATACTATATATGTAGTCTCAGAATATTGACGTGAAATTGGGAACATGAATTTAAATCACAGGAGAAGAACTGCTCTGTACACCTGGTAAAACAGTCATCCGTGGTGTGTCACAATGCAGATTCAAGGGAGCTGAAAAACATGTTTTCCCCGGCAATTTTAAATGAAACACTAACGTGAAAAATGATCATTGCCACAGAGACCAGCTTCATGGCAGGTAAGACTGCACTGGGAAAGTATCTGCAGGAAAAAGGGTAGAGGAGATGATCTTTTTTGGGGCTTCCTGAACATAGACAAGTCCCCTGCGTTTACTAGGGCTGTCAAGTAGTGGGCAGTGCTGCTGAGTGACCCTGGGCAGAGCCACAAGCACTCCCTCTTAACGGAGCACATAGGTAATAAGAAGAAGGAGAGCAGGGGCTGAAGAGAGCGTAAGTACATACTGCTGGTTTGTGTGCGCCGCCGGGCGCCTCAGCAGGCTACATTCTTTACGGCAGGGCTCTGAGCCTTCACCGGTGTACCAGGTAAGTTCAGTCTCTCGGAGGAAGAGGGGGCTCATAACAAATCGATTCACAAGCAGTCAGCTGCTTTTAGCGACTCATTCGTGGTTGCTACCTCGTCAAAGGCTCCTATTAGAGAAGATGTGGGCAACGAGACAGAAGACCCACACAAACATGTGTGCCTTCATGCCTCTGGCTTCTGAGAGGTCCGGAGCCTCTCACCGGGAAAGGAGGGCAGCGGAGAAAACATCTGCGTCGGATGTGAACAGGTGAAAGACCTGCTCAGCCCAGGTGAAGGATGAAGTGGAGTGGTTGACGAGTATCAAGGAGCATGAGAGTGATTGACTGGTTCACCGACTCCCTGACAGTAAGGGAACAGGTTGAAGCCCACGTAAAAAAGAGGATGAACTCCCTCTTTTCTCCAAGCAATAGGAGGAGATCTCAGAGATCAGAGAGCATGGAAAAGTGACCCTGATTTGGGAAGAGCGCGAGTCCCCTCCTGGCCCCTCACACCTTCCCAGTTATGCTTGGAGAGCAGGTATGGAGTCCTGGAGAAGGAACTGCCTTATGGAGAGGAGGACAGCACAGCCAGACTAGAGAAGTCAGAAAGAATAAGTCACCGTAGAACACACATCAATACTAGCTCCACAAGGAAAAGCAGAGAGTTGAATCTTTTGGGGACAGATGGCCCAATATGCCACTCCGAACAGCTACACAGTGAATTCTGCTTCCTCCCTGGGGCAAGGGTCAGGTACCTGATAGACAAACTTCCCGCCCTGGTAAACACCTCGGTTTATTACCCCCGTTAATACATGGGGTAATGAATTGGGTAGAATTAGGCCAAAATCAATTAAAAGATATATACAGACTTAGAAAAACTGCTTAAGGGATCAGGAACACAAGCTCTGTTCTCCTCTATCCCTTCAGTGGCAAACATGAATAAAGATTTTATATGGAAGAGGCAAAAGTTCAACACGTTGCTCAGGGACTGGTTCTATCTGTAGGGTTTTGATTTTTTTGAACGTAGGCAGGTATATGAGATACCTGGCCGCTGGTGGCTGGGGGATGCATATATGCCCGAAGTGTAAAAGAATACGGGGCAGGAGAAAGCATGGCTCTTTGACAGGTATTCAAACTAGATATGATTGTGGAAGGGGAGCTACATGGGCCTTTCAGTATTAATCCCAAGGAAAGCGTGCCAGGGCTTGAATGATGTTGGATTAGTGAAGACGCTAGCTCTGCTATTTCGTTTGAGAAAAGGGAAAATTATTTAGAAATTTCTACTTGTGAACAATAAGAGAAACGTAACCCGAAAAGGAGAAAAGGGTAATAGGCCAGCAGTTAAAAACTCTCATGGAGAGAGCTTTAAACTAGAAGTGAAGAGTAAGGGAATAAAGAGCTCACCAAGCCTCTCTCCATCATCTATTATAAATCGTGGTAAACGGGAGAGGTACCAGAGGACTGGATAGTTGCCAAAGTGATACACATCTACAAGAAGGGCCGGAAGGAGGATCTGGGAAACTATAGGCCTCTCAGCCTGACTTCAGTACTGGGAAAGATCCTGGAGATGTTCATCTTTTGTGAGCTCTCATGGCAAGAACAGGACAGCCAAGGGATCAGGGCAAGCCAGCATGGTCTTATGAAAGGGAGGTCCTGCTTAACCAACTTGATCTCTTTCTATGACCATGTGACCCGCCTTCTCGATGCGGGGAAGGCTGTGGAAGTTGTCTACCTGGACTTTGGTAAGGTCTTTGACACCGTACCCCACAGCGTTCTCCTGGAGAAGCTGGCGAATCATGGCATAGACAAGTGTAATCTTCACTGGGTAAAATACTGGCTGGATGGCCGTGCCCAGAGAGTTGTGATTAATGGGTTGAAATCCAGTTGGTGGCCGGTCACCAGTGGTGTCCCTCAGGACTCTGTTCTGGGGCCAGTCTTGTTTAATATCTTTATTGATGATCTAGAGAAGGGGACTGAGTGCACCCTCAGTAAGTTCACAGATGACACAAAACCAGGTGGGAGTGTTGATCTGCTTGAGGGTCGGAAGGCTCTACAGAGGGATCTGGACAGGGTGGATCAATGGGCCAAGGCCCATGGGGTGAGGCTTAATAAGGCCAAGTGCCGGGTCCTGCATTTCGATCACAACAACCGTAGGCAACGCTACAGGCCTGGGGAAGAGTGGCTGGAAAGATGCCCAGCAGAAAAGGACGTGGGAGTGTTGGTGGAGAGCCAGCTTAACATGAGCCAGGACTATGCCCAGGTGGCCAAGAAGGCCAATGGCTTCCTGGCCTGTATCAGAAATAGCGTGGGGAATTGGAATAGGGAAGAAATTGTGCCTCCCTACTCAGTACTGGTGAGGCCTCACTTCGAGTTCTGTGTCCAGTTCTGGGCTCCTCACTATAGGAAGGACATTGAAGTGCTGGAGCGTGTCCAGAGGAGAACAACAAATCTGGTGGGGGATTAGAGAATACAATGAAGTTTTCCTACAAGGAACCTTTCCTACATTGTGTGTTTAGTTTGGAGAAGAGGATGCTGAGGGGGACTTCGTTGCCCTCTACAGTTCCATGAAAGAAGGTTGTAGAGATGTGGATGTTGGACTCTTCTCCCAAGACAATAATGACAGGACCAGAGGAAATGGTCTGAAGTTGCAGCAGGGGAGGTTTAGATTAGGTATTAGGAAGAATTACTTTACTGAGTGGATGTTCAGGCACTCTAACAGCCTGCCTGGGGAGGCGGTGTTGTTGCCATTCCCGGAGGTATTTCAAAAAAGTTTATATGTGGCACTTCAGGTCATCCTCTTTTTCCCGAGATTGTTGGTTTATTTCTATTTGTGGGTGGTTCTGGTTTTTGTATTTTGTGGTAGAAAATGATGATGTCAAAGGCCCCTTCCGACCATGATTATAAAATGATTCTTTGAATATTCACGGTTTACAACCAGAGATACTTACGAGAGGAGATTTGGTTTATAATGGAAGACAAATAGAACACTGTGATACACAATCTGTTTGGGTGTGTTGAAATTGCAAAGAGACGTCTTTCTAAAAACGGACCAAAGTGGGAAACAAATTCAAACAATGCCTATGATATTCTTCCCATCCAAGTGATGGACAAGAAACCATAAATCGAAGAGAAATCAGTGAAAGTTTTAAAAAGAGACGAAAACAAAATGTTGCAGGCCAATGTTTCTCTTCCAAAGAAATTCTTTGATTGACTTTAATTATGAAATTACAGCTAACTTAGCAGGAAATGGGATTTTGTACTGGATTGCTGTAAGACAACCTGAGGCCTTATAGTGGTTTACTCTTTACTCAATTTTATTCTACATTCTTTATTAGTGCAACAGAAAGAAAACCTGTTTTATAGAGAGAAAGTGAGGCAGTGAGGCTTAAGTGTGCCTATAGTAGCAATCACTTTTTTGAGCTGAGCTAATCGTGATACTTCGTCTAATTTCTCATGCAAATAGACATTTTCCCCAACATGTGTTTTACAGACTAAAACCCTTATTGATTACAGTGTTAGAAGAGGCAAAATTAAAAAGGTCCAAACATAAAGACTATTTACCTGAAGATTCTACCTGTCTAGTCCTATTTTCTCTCCTGCTCATCTTCTATAGTGAGAAAGACTATGAAAATCTTTTCTCAAAGCTGAGTTGCTCTCAAGTGTTTAATGACTGATTTCTCTGAACTTCCTTTGGTAATTTGAACATACTGGTGGAACCGCCCTATGGTATTTCAGTTCACATCTTTTGTAAAGCATAAGGATGTCTTAAGGATGGTATTAGCAGTTTGAGTTACCTCTTCAGAATTTCCTTTTAACGTGTTTCAGGAAGCATCAGAAACTGTTTATATTGAGCTCACTTTTTGTAATTTTCATGTAACTTTGTTAAGAGTGGACGGTATTGCTGATATTCAACAAATGATAATTAATGTCACTTCAGTAATCTCACTGAATATCGCTCTTTCTCCAGCTGCAAAAGCAGACCTACTTGAGTATATTTTTTTCAAGAGCATGTGCTGAAGCTTATCTTCTCATGTCTCAAACACTTTATTCCAATGCTATGGGAACCCTTCCATCTCGTTGGAGTATTCTCTATTGTAATGCAGAGGAATCACTTCAAAAGCCAAAGGAATTGTTCCACACAATATATAATGTGTTAATGAGGAATATCCCTTGGAGTGCTTTTGAATCAGATGTCTAATGGGCACGAGTATTTATAAACGTGCCGCAGAAATAATATCTTCGTTTAGCTCTGTGTTCTGACTGTTTTGTGTAGAAGTGCCGTAGAGGAAGAAATGAAATTTTTGCATAATGACAAATGTGTTTACAGTCTCACAAACTCTGAAATGGGAAACCCACGCATAGGAACATGGCTGTAGGATCTTTTCTTCCCCGGAATTCTCTGGCTCTCCTCACCAATTTTATGATCGGTAGACATCTCAAGCACTTGTGCTCACTGTGATAATCCGTTGAATCTTTATAGTCATTCAGATGACAACGTTCCCAATGTAGAGGTTATGTTTGAACGTGACACTTAATAGATTCCATATCCTTTATGCAATTTTTGTGAGAATAAGCGCGGATTTGTATATACTTATGCATTATATATAACGTATGCTGGCGCATGTCTCCCATGAAGACACGATGACAGCTCTGGGTCTGTTCAGCCTAGAGAAGAGAAGAATCCAAGGCGACCTTAGATAGGCGTTCAGCATCTGAACGGGACAAATATAAAGGTGGATATTGAGTTTTTACAGGACTATTTAGTCACAGAAAAAAGGCTAATAGATCCAAAGTGGAAGAGGGGAGATTTAGATTAGATATGGGAAGAAATTCTTTTGTTCCAATTGCGGTGAAATATTGGAACATGCTGCCCAGTGAAGTTGTATATGCCCTGCACATGGAGGTCTTCAATGTTAGACTTGATAGGGCATACAGTAACCTGGTCTAGCAGGAAATGTCCATGCTCGTGGGGGGATGTGGAACGAGATGATTTTTAAGGTACCCTCCAACATAAAACTTTCTACGATTCTATGATATATCTTATACACATGTGTACAAACATACATCTAATATTTCATATACAAAATACACGTGATTCTTTTGTAAAAAAAACTGTGACAGTTGTAAAATTTTGGAATGAGAGCTGTGAGTATTATGTTACAGAGGTTCAAAAAGAGGCACTAATATCATCTTGTTGGGAAGGTCTTTCAATTCTGCTTTAATAGTTTTTACCTACATGGTCCTTTCTGTGCCTGTCTTCACTCTGAGTCTGCAGTCAGCTGAGGAGCAGACGAGACTCTGAGTATCAGAAACTTGTGTTGAAATTTGTGGAGAATCCTTTCATGGCGATATCAATATACTCTGCCTTCTTGTACTGTGCTTTTCTGGGAGCTGTGATAATATTTTTTCCTGTTCTGAGTCTTTAATATTTGACTGTTATCCATAAAATAAGAATTTGTTTCAAAATAATCATGGCTTCTTATGAGAAATAGCAGAGCTTATCAGAAAGCTGCAACTTGCTGTGGAGAGAATAATATGCACAAAACTGAGTCTAAGAACAAAAGTTTTTAAGTCTTGAAATCAGGTGTTATTGTATAGAAACCGTTGTCAATTAACATGATGGCTTTCTTTTGCAAACTGCAGAGGCTATCATCACCATATAAGCACTTCCTCCACATGCAGCAGAGTTCCAGAACCAGAAATTTCTAGGCACGTATCCCAAGGACATTTTTTTATTATGAATGAGCAGATGATTGCCTAATGAATATAGTGTATTTCTGACCGGCGATTTGGCAAAACTCTGAAAGACATTGGTTTCCATGATTTTTTGAAATGAAACTTCCTGACATCATAGTATGAAATAGTGCTTTCATATAAAAATTGACATACAGGAAATAATATTGATGAGGTTGAGTTTAGCCGGAGTAGGACAAAAAAGCTCGTGATCCATCTGAAGAAAAAGTCTTGATGATAAGCTGAGAGAGATGGGGTTTCACAGACTGGAGAAAAGGAGTCTGAGGGGAGAGCATACAATTCTCTACAACTACCTGAAAGGAGGCAGCAGCTACGTTGTCCTCAGTCTATTCTCCAAAGTAAAATGAAATAGGAAAAGAGGATTATTCCTCAAGTTTTGCCGGGGAGAGTCAGATATATGGACATTAGAATAATCTTTAATCTGAATGTGTTGTCAAGCATTGGAACAGGCTATCCAGGGAAGATGTTGAATCACATCCTTTTGAAGCATTTAAAAGACTAGTAAACATAGTGCTTAGAGATGGAGATAATGAGGATTTTTTTAAGAGTTATGTTGATCGTTGGACAATATTATCTGAAAGGTCCCTTCCAATCTAGGCATTTTGATGACTATATTTTTCTATGACAAGAAAGTCTGCAAAGTAGTTATCCTAATGGAAAAGCAAATACGCTCTTTCTATTACAAATAAATAGTGCGTGTTGCTCAGAAATTCAGTTTTTCTTTTAGGATAATGTCGCATTTCTTTTTTGGATAAAATAAATATCATTGTTTTATATATAACCTAGCTCAGGCCACTGAGTTATAACAGTAATAGAAAAGAAATAGTAGTAACGATTATGATGATAAAAATAAACGCATTCTCCTTTCCTAGTTCTGTTACTATCTCATACTTGGTCATGTAAAGCCAGCCTTTTAGGGTGATAAATAATTTTGAACATCACTTGACAAACTGGTATCAGGATTTGTGTATGTGCTATGCACAGCTGGATTCAGGCTACTCTCTGTGTAATAATTTTTATATTTATTAGCGGATAGAGGCTGTTTATTTTAATATCGACAGCGTACCTTTGGAAGATATGTCACAGATACCCCATATGAAATATACTTGCTCTGGTTTCAGAAGAAACTGCTAGCAGATGATAGAAAAGAGAGGCAGGACAGTGGCAGAGCAAGAAGTATGCTGTCTGTTCTAGGCCTTCTGCAGGCAGATGCCTTAAGATGCAGTCTGTGGAAAATCTGTCTGTGATCAGGTAGTTGGTCTACAAGCAACTGCCTCTATGAATGCAATTTCGATAATAGTTGTTAACCATTCCCTAACTCCAAGAGAAAAGAATGCATAATTTGAGATTAGAATATAGTACTGTTATTTAGCTGTTGCTGAGACGTGCGGAGAGAATACTTTTATTATGCATTTGAATTACGGGTAATAAATATTAATGATATGCAAATAAGCAGCATTCTGCTACAAGTAATAAAAACTGTCATTTTCGACTATCACCCTTAAAGCCAACATTATCTCACATCTATGATGTTCAAAAGTTAAATTAGATACCGAATTAAATATTGACTCATCTAATTTTCCATTCTGAAATGTTTCTAATAAAGAGAAAGTTTTTCTTCTATGAACCATTTACTGCACCTTTGTAAACAATTAGTATCAGATAATATTAACAATGTGCAGCTTTATTTAAATTGCAGAGCATTGTGACTATTATATAGTTTTTCAATTATTGAAAAACTATAACGTTGTCTGCAGATTTTTATGCTGTCTCTGTGATTCTCATTTATCGTTATAATATCATCACTTTCTATGCTGCCTTCCTTAGGGCAAATTGCTTTTTCTGTGGGGCACAGGTAAAGAGAATTACTGATTTGACTGTCACAATTTATTATTCTGCTGCCAGGCATTTTGTACCTTGTAATACAGAAAAGAATTTTCAGTTTTTGCCGTCTTCCCTCTCCTCTGTTTATGTTGTCCATGGCAAACTAGCACATTTCCTCATTAATCTAACTTATAGCACATTTTATTTTTTTTGACTGCTAGGACAGATTCCGTGAGTCGACAGTGTTTGAAAATTACCGAGGTTTAGATTTTTGCCTTTCCTATGTAATGAAACACACTCTTAAAGAATTTTTAAATTCCCTATTAATATATAGAGCATAAGAACTACTCAACAGAGCTGGGGATAGAAGAATCTGCTTCCATATGCTGTTAGATTTAAAAAAAAAATATTAGTGTGCAGATGATAATACCATATCTCGTAAGAAAAGATATTGTTCAGAATTTGGTGGATTTTATCAGCTCTGATGTTTTCCTTTAAGAATTTTCTAATTTGTAACTCTAATCTGTGTCCAGTTTACCTGGGGTGCTTTTGGTGGAAATATCCTACAGCTCTGTCATGCAGCATATGGTGAGCCCACATTATCCCCGTCGCTGGAGCCATTGTGTCTGGCAGCTGTAGAGGTTAACGTGCTGGCACTAATGTTCATCTGCATTCCTGGCGTACTCTTTTGAATTTCTTAGCCCTCAAAGACTCGTGTGATGGCTCTTTCGTCTTGTTTGCTTCTGATCTCTCTCATCTAGCACTAATACCGCTCATGTATGTCCTGCGCCTGACTACTGGGACCCTGCCTCTTTTTGACCCAGCGGCTTCTTGTCTTTTTTTATCACCAGGATCTAATTATCTCAGGGATGGGGCTTCACTCCCCCGAGCTGCCCCTAATAAACATGTACCGCAGGTCCGGGTAGCAAAGAGGGTACTCTGCTCTTCTGCACAACCCAGTAATGGGAAAGGGGGAATGCCTTGGTGAGCATTTTCAACATCGGAATGAAGGGAAGTTTTTCATGATTTCTGGCAGCATCAGGATGCTGACCGAGACTCCAGCTCATCAATTGTTTGAAATATTAACTTTTAAAATGGCCCAATCGAATTACAAAGCCTCCTTCACCCCATCTCTCTGTAGTTAGTTCAGCTTTTAAAATATGGTCAGTCACTTAACTGTCACACTATTCTGAGTCAAGGAAGGAGAAGGATCTTATAGCATGATATGTCAGTAATGTAGGAAAGTGTTAACTTGAGGAAATAATAAAAGTCTTCAATTTTTTTCATGAAAATGAACTTGGACCCTGGACAACACCTGAAACAACGAACCAGAAAAACAGTGAAGTTAAGGAATACTTTTTAAAAAATGACCTGGATTTAATATTTTCTTTTATCTTTATGGAATGTAAAAGTTTTATTTTGCTGTTCTGCGTAATGTTAGTTGTGAGCCAGGATATTTCCAAAAGATCTGCTTGAGAAGGAAATGTTTGAATTTCATGAGAAATCCTTTTGTCAGACGTTTTAGAAAGATTAAACTTTGATATGGGTCCATCAACTTTCAAGCCCTCACTTGATATTTTGATATTCAAAGAAAAAAGTATTTGGCCTGAAAGAAAAATAACTGCATATTTGAAATCACAAGTTAAAACATATCTATTGGCACACTTCCAGATTCTTTTGGATCATTTATGTTTAGCAGATTGTATATTAACTTATGTTATATGAATTGTAAGTTGCAAGTTATTTGCAAAGAGCTGCGACTTTCTTAATTAGCCTTTGTCTCTCAGTGTATATTTAACTTGAAGAGAAGTTACAACATCCTGCATCTCTTCGTGTGGTATGAAAGGCTTTGTTATGATGGCTGAAAATTTTGCATCTTCTGAAATCATGAGAAAAGTGTATTATTATAGGTTTCCTTTAGGTTGCCTGCAAAAAAAGAAACTAAAACTCACAAGACGCTTATTTCCTCTAGTCACATGTTGGAGAATCATAATTTCTCTTGCTTTTTGTATGTAGCTGAGTGCCTGAGCAGTGCTATACCTCCCATTAATCTTTAAATTAGCAGCAGCTCTCTGGCAGTCAGGAGAAATAATTCAATACTTGCAGTGTTTAATTTCTGTTCTTCTTTTTGTTTAGTTTGCTAGATATATGGTGTTTGAATTGGCTCCAGACTGCAGCGTAAAACATGACGGTCTCTTCATCAATGGCTATTGTGCGCCGTCTTCTGTTGTTGATAATGGAAACACATTTTTGTTATTGCTACTTATTTCTTTGGGCCCTTTGGGACCAAACCAGTTGAAAAAATTAAATTAGCTGACATATTTTTGGATTTCAGTCGCAACGTAATTATGAGTAGGACTAATGTAGAGATAAATTAATAATTAGCAGAATCTTTAAAAGAAAACTAAGTGCGGAGAAGGTTACAGCCTTTATCAAACAGTGCTGACAGACAAAACACTGGCTATTGGTCAAAATTACATTAAAAGCAAACAACGGTGGCCAGGGGTAGAGTTGACGTTTTTTGAAGAAATAGCGATGGTCCTCAGTCCTCTGTGTTTCATTTTAAAATATCCTTTAAGTGTATCCGACAAAGAAAATTCAAAGTGAACCTGGACAGCCAGACCTGAGCTTTTGCTAAGTAAATATGATAACGTCTTCAAGATATTGTACAGATTTCTGTGCAGGAATCAATGGATAGCAACCTGTGCTACTCATATTTGTACGATGGAAAGTCAAATGCATGCAACTTCAGAAAAACAAGAATTTTCTCTTGATTTAGGGTACATGACTGAGACACTTTTTTTCTTTAATGTTTGAATTATCTTTGCTTATATATCAAGATTACTGTAGGCTTTAGAAGAAACAGAATCAAAGACTATTGAGGTACGTTTGGCACTTGTTTTGCCCTGTTATGATTTTTTTCTTCCAATCCATGATCTTATTTTCTATTAAACCACTGGACTCATGTGATAATTTCGTGACTTTATTGTTAGCAGAGCTGTCGCCCCTGAAATAATAAATCAAGGAATAGAAAATAGCCAGAGTACTAATTTGGAAAATCCTGTATGAAATCCCACTGTTAAAACCAGCCTGATCCCTGTTCCGCCTGGATAAACGGTGGACACTTAGGCTCGTGTATCTTAGACAGTCACAAAAAAGCCTCTAATTTACCAAAAGAAAGGTGTGTTCTTTGATTTTTAATAACCAAGTCTGTATGTGCAGGGAGAGAAATTAGAGGAAAATATGCTTCCTTTGGTGATAATATTCTTCTCAATTGAGTGAAGTGGACATATTTTTGCAGCAGAGACCCTCTTTAAGCTCACTTTATTGAGCTCTTGGTGATGTAAGGGTTTGAGTCCTTATTTCATTCTCAGGTCCGTGTTTGTTAGCATCAACGCCAAATCAAGTTCTTGTAACTCTGGAGACATATGAGCTCTTACACTTTCAGTCATTCTCTTCATGATAGCATATAGTTAATCTGGACGAAATAAAAATCAGGCCTGTAGAAAAGTTCTAAGTTTTATCTCATTGCTTCTTTACAAGCGTGTCTTTACTCTCATGCGAATTAGCACTAAATTTTGTACAACTCTTCCTCTCCTCCCCAGTATGCATTCTGCCATTGGTGCAGGATAAAGAAGCTGAAAAAGATAGTATCGTATTTATTTGATCATATTGTAGATATGCCACTATATTAGCTGGAAAAGTAATACTTACAATTTAGCAAATATTTTTCCTGAAATGAAATCAAGGGTAGCAGACATCTTCCTTCAAGTCTTCCCACAATAATACAACTGTTCTTTTCCAAAAATATTTTGACACATCCTCATGCGTTTAACTAGCAGGAACTCAGAAAATATTTACATATCTCTTTCCTAACTTCCCTTTTAATGGAAGTGCAAATAGGCAGGATGTTGCTTGATAGAGTGATGGTGCCAACATCTTATAGAAAACCCAGCATTTGTTTGATGATGCCCTCAGACACCTAAAAGAACTTCAAAAACACTACTGTTAAATTCTATATTGCCGTAATTTTAGGAACAGGCTGATTCTTTCATGGATTTTGAAGACTTTTTTTTGAATGTGACTAGTGTGCCAGGAGGGACTCTCCCCCACAAGATTTGGTTTGTGTCATTTGGTTTGTGTCATCATTTGGATATATGTGTCATTAGAGGGGAGACTGATGCTGCTTCTTCCAGGTACAAGCTGTGTGCAGGGATTAGCTGGAGCACATATTACCAAGTAGAGGTGCAAAATTGTGTTTGCGTGGCCTCAGCTTTTTGCTAATCGCAGCCTTGCCAGGCTGCAACTGCTGCTGAGAATGGGTACCAAGGCTGGTGTAAGCCCCTCTCAGCCCTGCGGAAAAAGTTCACCAAAAAGGGTTTTGCTGTTCTCAAGAAAGAGGAAACAGGAGAAAGTCTCACTTTTGCCCGAGGTCAAACCCTTACGTCTATTTACTTGAGATATTCAGTCTCACCTGGTGTGAAGTGATGGTTTAACAATTAGCGCTGGGACAAGGCAGAAACAAGGCTGTGCTCTGAGTTTGCCCTGGCTCTGTTGCAGCGTGCGCATTGTATTCAGCGGCTGAGCAGTATTTGGCATCTGAATTCTCTGAGTCCAGAATTAATACTGTGCAATGAGCCAGCAATCCTCACTAGGATAACTAGTTGAAGAGCAATACTGACATCAGAGCTCTTCCGTGCAATTGGTTCTTCTCTAAAAAGGAAGGAAACAAATTCCAGATACTGTAGGTAAGCAATTATTTGTCAAATAACTGTGCATATCTAGGGTGAGTCTACCATATAGCCCCATGCCAAATTGCCCTATGAATCATTGCTGCTTTTTTAAAAATTGATGATCTTCAAAAGTAATATGCACTGTGGTTTTTAAGTTTGTTCTTTCTCCCAAGCATGAATGAGCAGTGATACCAAGCATTGCCATATGGGAGCAGTATATATACCTATAAAGGTTTTTCATCTCTCTCAGTATAAAGTCTTTATTTATTGTAGAACATTAAAATGTTAGAGGGGGAATTGTGCAAAATTTGGAACCATAACTGTAGCTGTTTGAGAGCAATTTATTGCTGGCAGGGTATTGGACAACAGGGAGTTCGAATTTATTACACTGATTTTCAAGTTTTAGAATAAGAGAACAAAGAATGTCAGTATTCTAATTCTTCTCTGATTTCTTTTCACATTTTTGCTTTGGTGCTCTAGCTCTGAAACTTCGCCTGCAGAAATCATTTATGTTTCCAGTGGAAATTCAGGCAACGATACGGAAAGTTAAAGAAAATGAATTATTTACTCTTTCCGAAAGAAAGACATGGCAAAAAGCATTTGGAGAAATTCATGAATACAGCACTTGGTGTTTTTAAATAATCAAATGCAGGAAATGAGAAATTATTGGTTAAAATATTGTACTGAAGAAATTTTGTTTTTCAGTCTCCAGAGAGACACCATATACTTCTACAACGTTCATTGCATTTCAGTTCCTACGAGAGGGATCGCTGTGTCCGAGCACAATTTTTGATGGAATTTCTTATTTTTATCTTCGTTCTGCTTATGTAATTAGCACTCCAGAACTTACATCCTGGTAGGAAGATATTAATGCAAAATTGAGTGATATTAGCCAAGCTATTTCTTGTTGATGAACATGAAGCTAGAAGAAAACTCCTTGAGAACTGGTGACTGAAAAATTAAGAAATCAACATCCAAATTAATTGGAAATAATCAACTGATTGTGTGTCTGATCAGCAAAAATCATGTTGTTCTCATGTTTACTAGGTAGCTAGTTGATGATATTCCTGAAGCTGTAGTTACAATATGATGAATAAATTGCTGGACGGTGTTAGTGTTTTTAAAGAGATCGTCTTAGAGTTGTTTGTGAGTTCTTTTTCTGTGGAAGCAAGGTATGCAAGCACACACAACTCTTTATCTCTAAGGAATAATTTGGACTTGAGAAGAGATGTCAATGTTACATTCTTTTCCAAAGCATTACAGTTTATCAGCAAAATTTTGCAATGGAATCAGTTGTTTCTCAAAATAATTTTATGACACTGAGCAATTTTGTTTAATTTCACTATTAGGAAGGAACATGCAGGATGGAATTTGCCTTAAATATTTATGCACAGGTGACATGGTTAAGGAAATCTGAGTATGTTCATGTTGGTTTGACATGGAGAGAACAGGACTGGGGAAGTTACAGTGCGTTTTCAACAAAAAAATGCTAGTTGGACTTAATTTGTGGCTTTTGTAATTATTGACATTTAAGAAGTTATTTAGTGATATAGGAAGAAAAAGTAGGATTACCTCAGTAGAATTTGCTGCTGGCGTGATTTTGGAAGAATTTTCCTTTTTCGGGATGGAGGAGTAGGAGGCAGCAGGATGGAGAACAGTTATCTCTGTTAAAGGAGGAGTGATACAAAAAATAATAAGTATTTATTAGTTATACATATCCTCTGGCTAAAAATAAGATGGTATCCAGCTGCCAGAAAATAGTATTTTGAAGAAACAAACCTGTATGTTTATTGGAGGAAAAACTATTATTGAGATAAAGGCTGGTCACCTACAAAATTATTTATACCATTGCCTGAGAGCAATAGCCTTGATGATGCTGGAGACTATTCCAGGATCCTTATGTACCTGAGTTCCTAGTCTTGCAATCCCAGCTCCACTTGTGACAGCAATTTTTTTGTCCTTTTTTTAAGAAAATCAGGTAGGAAAGCTGCCTCGCTTTATCATCTTTTTTACAATGAGATTTTCCTTAGGAGGAAGTAGAAATCAAAGAGCTTCTTTTCGATAAATTCTCATTTGGGAAAGGTATTGCTGGGTGAATATATTTTCAAAATTAAGGTCAGGAAACGTGTTTCTGAATTCAATTCCCAGCTCTGTTGTTCACTCATTCTGAACTGAAGCAAATTACAGATTCTAGTTTTTTGCAAAAATTTTGGTTGGTTTTCACATCTTTATTCTACTTTCTTTTTTTATCTCTACACATGTTGTATTGTGTGCTGTCAGTCCCATTTTTGCCGCCAAAGAACTGAAGTACTAATACACCCGAAGTCAAGTCTCTTAAAGCATTTTCATTCCCAATATGACTGAAGGGTGATTCAAAAAGTGTCAATGTACTTGGTTACTTTTGTAGTAAGGGGAGCATGTTGAAGGTAACATGCTCTTTTTTGTGCTCAAGGAAGATGGCTCTCATGAGTCCGTATATTTTACTTGACAAGTAAGTTCCCTCCACCTAGAAGCAGATGTTGGGAACTAAATTCTAAATGGTAGCTAAAAAATGACACTGTGAATTGGGTAGAAAGAGGTATTCCCAAAGTCTAAGATCGCAATTTAAAATTACCTAGAATGCAGCATGATGGACTGCTAGAAGAATTTAATCTTTAATGAATTCCTTCTCTGGCTTCATAAAGCTTAATGCTTTTTTATGATCTTTGGTTAAATCACAGCATCCCTTTTGATGAAATTGATGTTCAAACTAGGAAGAAAATTTTTCTCACAGGAAAGAAATGCAAAGAGTTGAGACATTTTGGCTATGTGTATTTTTTTTGTTTTTTTGGTGTGTATTTGGTTTTCTGTTTCTTATATGCAAAATGATATATTAAACAGATTGTTCTTAGAACAATAGTACTTTGCAGTGTACTCTCTCCCTCTGTTTTTTGTTGACTTCATTCAAAAACTACAACATTAATTTCAATGGCACTCACATTTGCTGCTCCTGCTGGTGGTATCAATAGATTATTGTTATTACTTGAAATCAAATCAACATGACATACTAACCTGCTAGATTTGAAAATATATTCTTAAATTTTTTATTCTTTTATTATCTTCTGGTCTGTAGAAAGAAAGATCTTTATTTTTGCAAAATAATATTTACGAACAGATATCCAGGCAATGGAGTTGTTACCTATATATACTTCTATAAATTTTAATCAGCCATTTTGAAAGCTCTCCGGGAGGAGAAGTAATACTTGGTGACCTAAGTAATCATTCATAGAGCATGAACTTTGAATAGCTGACACAGAAAGTTCTACACCATTTTAATATTTGGTAATAGTGAGCGGTATTTTTGTGGAAATATCTCAGGCTCATTTGCATAAAAAAGATATTTCTAAAATTTCCATGGCAATTTCTAGAATAACACTGGAACCGGAGCAATGACTACATCTGTTCATTAAGTATTTAACTGAGAATATCACTCAGGTCCTGACATTCCCAGTAGATAGCTGGAAAATATGCTGTTGTGGCCGTGCGCACACTTAAGTGGCAGCGCACCTGTAGTGATATGAAAGTGATATGAAAGGCGCGTGTTCAGAGGCATCTTCATGAGATTGAGAATTAGGGAGCTGCAAAATCATTCACGCTCAAATGCCCCAGTGCAATTTTGATAAAACTCTGAAATTTTAGGTACCTCTGTGATATTTCCTAGTCCTTCTTATAATCTCAGTATTTTGAGAACTGTGTCTTTGAGCAGAGAGCTCTCAATAAAATCTCACTGAGGGAAGGTTTGTTTTTAAAGGTTCTTATTTTTTTAGAACCTGTTTACTAATTTTGATGCAAGGCAACCTTGAAAAACTTCCTTTTAAATGATTGATATTACATGCTCTTAAACCAGAACAAAATAAGTCTTTATGCACTAAATATTATGCTTAGCAACCCTAATAGTTAGCATGTAAGTGAAATTGTGGGAAAAAATAATTTGTCATGGAGAAAAAGGCACATTTTTTAAAGGTTTCCTGCCTGCAGTATTTTCAGGAACTTATATTAATAAGCTGCCATTTTCATTAGAGTAACTGCTTTTCAAGTTTTCCCGTTATGCTTGAAGGAGAGATATGACAGAAGAATAGTAAAACTAACATATTTTCAGTAAGTTTTTTATTTAAATTCTCCTTTATCTCTGTCTTTGGGCTGAGGAAATTTTTCTGAAGAACTTTTGCCCCAATGAAATATTAGAACATGCACAGATTTTTTCATTAGAAAAAAATTTCATTATAAGTCAAAAAGATGATGGATGTGTATTTTCTGATGAAAATGGAAACCCACTTCTGAAGTCCAGTCCTTTGCTCTTTTTATTCAATTGAACAGAGACATTCAATTAAACTCTGACAAGCTGCTATTCAGGGCATCCTGACGTGCCACAAGATACAGTGAAATTCTGTGCGATGTCAAATTTAGACATTTTAACCATACATGCTTTGCAAGACCAGCAGTTTCAGAGTATCACATATTTATCAGTCTGATTCTGATTTGTATGCTAGCAGGGATAATTTTTGCTTATCATTAGTTCTTTAGATAACTCTAGAGGAATATCCTCTAGAGCTTTGTAGCTAGAAGTTGTGGAAGAAATTAATATTTTACATGGTAAAAAAGAAATCAAGCATGTATGAACAAAGAAGAGAGTTCTTATTTATGTGAACATATTTTGTGAGCGAGTTAGGAAAAAAGATTCGTTATTCTACAAGTCATTTCTCCTGCTAAGAAAATCTTTCTGTCTGGTTAACAATCCACCTTTAACAGAAGCAACTGGTAGAAGCAGAAAGGACAGGTAGATCTGATTTTTTTTAAAATTTTTTTTGTGAATGACTCTGTCTCTATTTTCTACTATAATTCTCTCCAATTCTAATTAAATCTGTAAGAATGATGGCTGTTTCAAGTGTTTCATAACTAGCTGTATCACTCTGCTACCAGTCACCCATCTGCTGGTATTTTGATAACATAACTCATTACTAGAGAGCTGCATAAAAGAACAGTGCACTTTTGCAGCAGGGTCCACAAAAATGGACAAAAATGGGGAATGCCTTCACTTAGCCCTTTCTGCGGCAGCACAACAGGGCAGCCTGTCCACCCAGGCAAGTGTGGAAAACTCACTTTTTAAGCTCGTACATAAATTACTGAGAAAGTGGCAGCAGAGCTGCGCAGATTTTAGACATGTGACTGTCTCAGCACTATATAACCAGAGTTTTTAAAGGCATTTAAAGAAATGTATTAGTATTACTCATTTGGAAGACTAAGTGAGCTAAAGACTCTTTGTTTTCTACTAACAATAGATTAGAATTTGGGAAAATGATTTACAGGGATTACTAATACCTTTTAGGTATGCTGCTCTAATGTCAAAGATCTCAAGAAAACAAAACCACTAACACCACCCTTTGAAACAAAGTCTCTTTAGACTGGCAGGTGTCCAAATGACACCATATACTTTTAAATATTTGGCATTGCACTACAAAAGAGCCCAGATTTTTGTAAGTATTCTTTTAGGTGTCTGCAAAGCAAGTGATGGAGATGGATATGACACTTTGATATACAAGAATCTCCTTTTAGGAACCATCTGTGTTTTCATGTGAATGAATTTTAACTAATGAAAACTTCAGTGATGATTGTTGTGCATATTGCAGCAACTACACAGTGTGATCAGAAAGAGAAGTGAAAAATTATGCAAGAAACATAGTCCTTATTTTGAGGTGCACTTGATTGGTGATGTGAATTGATATATCCTGCCGGAAAATTTCAGAGAAATTTCGCAGAGTTTAAAGAGTGAGGATTGCGAGCTGTCATATCAATTCCAGAGCTGAATCGACCACTGTCAATTAGGAATAAAGTTGGTAGTAATGTCCACAAAAATCTGAAGACCTGATCTTTTTTCACAATGCACAATACCATGGTCTGTTTAAAAAAAACATTTGGACAAAGGAAATCCTGATGTGATTAGTGAACTCGCTGTATATCACTACTCTTCTGGAAAGCCTGGAGGAAAAAATCATAACAGAAAAAAGATGCGTTATATAGTATTTATTTTCTTTGCAAAGTATGGTATTCTGAGGGAACAATCAATTTAGTGATTTTGGGACAGACAGCACTATCCAAAAAATGGATCAGCACAAGATTTCTGAGAAATAATGCCTCTCACGAAGGGGCAGCGAATCATTTAAGGCAACACTTAGAATTTCATGTTATTCGACTTTAAAATCGTTTTCAATACACTTCTTATCTGGCCTACTTTACAAAAAGAAAGAAATAAAAAATGTTTCTAAGCCCAAATGTTTCTAAGCATCTATTTCTGTACTTTTTCTCCTACAAATCATTAT
The DNA here is from genome assembly GCA_002844005.1 of Limosa lapponica baueri. Classification (NCBI taxonomy): domain Eukaryota; kingdom Metazoa; phylum Chordata; class Aves; order Charadriiformes; family Scolopacidae; genus Limosa; species Limosa lapponica. Next base: position 69,071 of record KZ506705.1, on the reverse strand, counting down.
ATGGTTATATTCCCCCAGTAAATCTTTCATTAAATATGCTTTTTAATTGGCAGCATCCTTTGCACAACTATTAAAAAAAGGAAAATATTTAGATATGTTGTTCTTGTGTAACTAAAGCTTCAAAGATCCCACACGTCCGTAAATGCTTAAATCCTTACTCTACAAACTTCTTCATTACTACTGGCAACTCTCATGTGTAAGAAAACTGGAGCTGCGTCAGATGCTTCATCTTACTGTGGCAGTCCCTGCTATGGCGTATGCCTTACAGGTTCCAATTTAACTGCTTAATAATTAAGATTATAAGTCCAAGCCATATGAAAGATGAATAGAGCATTCTTGATTTCTGAATTGTTACTGGCACTGATGTTGTTTAACATCAAGCTCCTTCTAGGGAAAGATAAGGTAGCAGCATTTGACCATGCAGTTTGGATAAGCCATATTTTCATACACCTAAGTAATATCAGTTTTTAGTTGCTGACTGAATTCCATCTAATTTCCATCATTATAGCTGTTGGCTTCTCACCACTGTAATTCTGATGTAGAAATATTTTGCAAGACGACAGGTAAATTTATGAGATGGCAAGGAAAACAATTATCTTCTAGTATTTTTATACAGATACAATTATGATTCAGATTAAAAGGGATTTCAATAACTCTTTTTCTAATTCTGCCTTTATGAATGGATAGGCTTTCTGCTGTTATAAGCTGGCAGGCCTTTGAGGAATACTTTGAAATATCTGTTCTGATAGATGAAACTATCCCGAACTCTTCAGGATTAGAATGAGGAATAAGACTAGGGAAAATTATGCTCTATTGAGTAACACCAGATCAAGGATACTACAGTTCTTCAAGATTTTGAAGCTTCTAATACTGAATTTTAATTAAAAGGCCATGGTTGGGAAGAGCGACATGCTTACCCCGTGTTATCAGGACGTTTTTATCTGAAATTAATTACATAGTAATACCTTGTCTTGATTTTTTGACTTGCGGTATTAATTTGGAAGTAATTTTTGCGGATACTAAGTTGTGAAAACAGAAACCCCCGAGAGCCTCACTTTCTGATTTGACACTATTCTCTGGCTGAGGCTTTTCCTCTAGAGTTTTAGGCTAGAACCTTGACATTTTAAAAGATGTATCAGTTCTGTGAAAACATTGTCCCTACATGAACTGTGCATCAGTAAGCGACTCTGTGGGCAGACCATTTAGCTAGCTGTTCAATTTGCTTGTTTGTACAAAATAATTTCAGGCATAAATTTATATTCCCTTTGAAAAACTCTGTTCCTCAATATCAAAGCAAAGCAACAAATGGATCCTTTCTTGTGGTTGCTGAAATGAGCCTGGATCTGCTGTTTAACTTGCGTATATAACGAAGTATTTCAGTACATTTCTGCCACAGGCTCTGAACATCCTCAAGCATGTTATGTGTTGCAGTTTAATACCTTGTGTTGGACAGATGTGACACATGCCATTTTGCTGCAAAGCCACATGAAATTAAGGAGAAGAAACAAATGTGTCTTTCCAAACTGAAATTATGACGTCATTCCCAAATGGCAGCTCAGGGAGGAAACAGTCAAATTAGAGGCAAAGCAGAAAACTGGGAAGTGCTGGTTCAGAATGATTGCCAAGGGATCTCAGCTACCACAACAGTACAGTCTTGATCTTTCTTTCTCATCTGAAAAACAATACCTCAGTCACCAATGCTTCCACAAGAGGGAATTTTTGGTTTTTGTTTAGTGATCACTGGTCTAAAAAACAGAATTTAAGAATATTGACTGTTTCTGAATGCCTTCACATAGTTCTGTTAATATAAGCTGCTTTGCATCTTTTATACTTGCATCCACCTGATTTCAGCATGTGGTTTCTCATGGGCTGCTGGAGGAAGGATGCCACGTACTTATTTGTCACCATCTGTACTTTTTGTACATGAGATGTGCTGCATGTATGCCATCCAGCTTATTCTCTTCCACACCTGACTATCTTCTACGGTTTGACAATGTCAAGGCATTTGTATTGTTAGAAAAAACACTATGTGTAGTAGTTTAGTTGTTGAGGGGAGTCAGCTTGTCAAATTTGTAAGACATAAGGAAAAAAGTTTGGGCAACAAAAAACAGATTTTCAAAGTTAGTTATATGTGTATCTGTAAGTATGTGAAGACTTTTTCAGAAGACAAAACGAATATCATGGGACAAATTTTCAGCTGTTTCCTTTGAGTAAGCTTTTCATATGTTATCAGGGGAAAAGGTCTATAACACAAATTCAAAGTAAATTTCCTGTGGTAGGCATTGGAAATGTCTTGTCCCTACTCTTATGACTTGTCCATCAGATTCAAAGGAATTCTGGAAAAATGGTAAGATCGACAAAGTTATAACACAAAGCTATGAGGGTCATGTTTTCCCTAGCAATGGTGCTCTAAGGTAAATGCTAGCACCATTTTTCTTCCTGATCATAGCCAATGCCTCTTCACTGAAAGAGTTGCTATTTTCTTCCTCTGACTGAAAGCTGGTTCTTGACTGCAGCTCTACCTGTAAACCTTATGCCCTGCTTTCTAATTTCAGCCCTGTGTACAAAGTAATATCATCGACATTATCTTCTGTCACGTTCATTTTATATGATTGTCCGCTCCTTTGTCTTTGCCACTTCACATTGACAGAGACTGTAAGTTAGCTAACTTCAAAGACAATGTAAATTTTGTTTTCAGTGATAGCCATGCTACCCTGCTTCTCACACTTGGGATTAGGCTACTTCTAGCCAGAGACTCTGCCCATATGAGTGATTCATCTATTATGCATGGTCATGGTGAGCTATTTCCTTATTCCTCTCCAGATTAATTTTAATTGTATTACACTGCAATGCTCAAAAGAGAAAATAGTTGTATGATGCTGATGTGCTCTAGTTGGCTAAAGAGCTTTATTTGGGAAGAAGAATTCCCGATTTTTTTTCCCTCCTGAGTTCTACAGTTATGTTTTTTATCTTCTCTTAGAGTACTTCCATGTTTGTTTTTTTAGCAATTAGGGCTGGAAAGTACTTTTTCTTCCTTTTTCTTTCTTATAAGATATTAGAATGTCAATGTACTCCTATGATTCCAGGAGCTGAGGCTTCTAGCAGCGTGCCTGACCTGTGCATTTTTTGATACAATGATCCCTAATTTTTGTGCATTTTTTAGGATGCTGGTAGACTGACGAAATAACCTCATGGCCTCCTCAGTACAATTTCCCCTTCATCCTTTTGACTCTGGAAAAGATGCCTTTATGGTTTATTTATTTTAGTTATTGATCTCTTTCCCCTCTCTTCTACTCAGGCTACACTAAAGAATGTATAGTTATAAATAAATGAAGTGCTTCTAGCACACTCATGTAAAAGAGTACTTGCTTTCTCTAGAAAATAAATGTTTCTGCATGAAAAGATTACCCATTTGTGTAGTGGCTGAATAAGCTGCAGGAACTGCCACCACATGGAAAGCCAAGTCAGGAACAAGGAAAGGGAGTTGAGTAGCTGAGCCCTAGAGTAAGGAGCAATAACATGAATTCTGAGTTTGCGAAGAAGAGCCCTATAAAGGAAGAAAAATAATTTTCTATTGAGAAACCTGAAGGAAGGATAAAAGGTTATAGGAAACCCACAGTGTTTGGGAAAGGTTGAAGGGATGAAAAACTGCATTCAGCTTATCTGTCGCCCATGGACCTCAGGAAATACTCTACCGTTTATTTGGTTTGGGGTAGGACTACCGCACTAGTGCTCCTTCACTTCACAGAATTGTTATGTTAGCTAGAAAGGAAATGGTTTTCTCTAAATTCATCAAACATAGATGCTAAAAAAATGCTGCTGCTCAGCACAGAGAAGCACTGAGAGGGCCACCCTGGCCAGACAAGCATGAGCTATGCTATCCACGTGGGGAATCTAAAGAGCTAGCCACTTCTGTAAGCGCCAAGGCGGCAATATGGAGCACTGAGATAAAATTCCAACTCTACAACAGCCAAGCTCTAATTTTTGCAAGGAAGAAAAAAAAATCCTTATTTTCCCATTCAGAAGGCATGACTGTCCCTGGACGCTGAAGCATTCCTCGACCTCAAAGCCGAGGAAGATAAATTTTGCTGCCCCTTTGACCATTTGGTGTTGCTTGCCCCTGGAAAATACCTGCATCTTGTTCTCATTTAGAAGCTGTAAATGTTCTGTTCTCAGTTTCTGGCCTAGTCTGGGAAACATATTGCCATGCTTTACTCCCCACCATCTCTCTGCCAAGGCTCTTGCAGGGACACGTGTTTTATTGCTGTTCAGCCTCCCATGCTGGGGCTGATGATGTCAATTGGAGTTATGAGCAACAGAAGAGCTTATGAAGTGATGCTAATCTACGTAATAATTTCCTGAGTGTCAGTGCTTGAACATCCAGCACATTAATTTTGTACTAAACAACGTCCTACTTTTTTGTAAATAAAGTTCACTATCTAACTGCTGTCACTAGAGCTGCATTGAACTTGGATGTTAGTGATATTTTCTATCTAATAAATGGAAAGAACAGGGAAAAGATCTCAAAAGTATGTTATGTGATAAAACTGATCTGAGAAAGCTGCGATTGAACATAACTGGTGTTGACTCAGATATCCTTGAGGTTATTTTCCTTATGACAGAATATAATTACAAGAATTATGAACACAGAGAAAAAAATTTATGTAATTTTGTCCCTTCTACGACGACACAGTACTCCTACATCACTTTTTCTGGCTCTCTGCGCATGTTCTAGCGCTTAGCCATCAAATATTAATTTGCTATAATTGATCTTTGACTTTATCTAACTTTTCTGAATAACTGTGAGATGAAAAACATTTAGCTCTCTAATTGTTTTGGAAAATTAACTAAATTAATTAAGTGAAATGCCCTAAGAGTTATTGGGTTTTTTTGAGGGACAGTGTGGGGAAGGCGGAAGGGTAATAAGTAAAGGTCTTTGCTCATGCATAATGTCTTGTATTTAAGTCCTGTCATTGCAGTCGTGTTCGAGAGCAAACGAACTCTGCAAGAGCCTTTTAAGGAACTGATCCCAGGATATGCTAGGGAACACCCTTTCTGACTCCTGATTCTGTAAGTCTCCGTGAAAAGACCTTGTATTTTTCTTTCCTGTTCTGTGGAAAAACACTATATTTCTCTTTTCCCAGGTGACACTTCAGTGTTAGTGCAATCTTTTTTGCTACCTTTTTTTCTGTTATCTGCTGTGACTGACTGTGAGCAATCAGAATAACTTTGTCTTTTTTTCCTGAGACATGGAAGTCTCAAAAGAAACTTCTTGAGATAAAGAAACCTCAAGTTTCTTTTAGTCTGTGGAAGATGATGCTCATAACTTTGCAAGAATAAGACATTCAGACTTTACTGCATATATTGGTTTCATAAATATGCCTGGAGAAATTCTGTCTGGTTATGATCATTGTAGACTAGAAGACCAGCAAACCATGCTTAATAACAGATATCTAATATGAATCATCAGCTTTGAAACTTTGGCCTGAAAGACTTAGCGTAATTTTTCCTTACTGTCTCCAGTTAAAAATATTTTTGGTGTTTCATCTACTTGCATTCATGGCAATTACTCTTTATTTGTAAGAGAATACCCTCTAGAATTCAGAATCAATTCACTAACTTTCTACATAAACTTGTCTGGCAAAGAGCATTGTCTTTACTGCCCTTTATTCTTCCTGAACTTGAAAGTGAATTTTGCCATGTGTTCCAGAAAAAAACTTAAAGGTGCATCCATGACCCCACTGAATCCTGAATGGAAAAGCTAAGCAAATAGGTTAAAAGTGGAGGAAAAATATTGTCATCAAAGTATTAGTTTTGCCACAACCTACTCAAGTGATTATTTGGTTAGGTGTGATTTGCTTGTGTAGATTAGGGTCCTGGTGCCACTCACGATATCTTTGTAAAACTTGGAGCCTGTTGGCAAATATGACAAAGATGATGTGATTTGAGAGACATGTCTCTTTCCAGAAGGATGGCAACTGGAGACTAGGTGAAGCATCCCTACATAAAAGGATGTAGGCTCTTTCAGTAATGGAATGGAACAACTTTATGGGAAAAGAAGAGGGATATTGCAATGTTCAGAGTGCGGGTACCTCTGTGTATCTCGGGAGCACTTAGCTTCGTCAGGGCATTCAAAGCCCTGGGTGGGCAGCTGGCAGTGGAGGAGGACATGCACTTTTGCTCAAAATTCACAATGTCCATAGCACCTAGCTGGTGAAACAGTGATGAGCACGGTGATATCCTCTAAATCCTATTAAAATCCAACAGATAAATTCCTGGGGAGCTGGTTGGCTGAGCCTCACAAAGATTTGCAGCCTGAAGCCCTTTCCTGCCTTAAGCGCCTACTTGGACTTTGCTGTTAAAGTCTGATAGTCTTCTCCTTATCACTGTTCACAATACTCCTTTTTTCCCAGGGGATGTTCCAGGCCCCACCTCCAAAGATTTGAATGCAGAAGATATTTTTGGCATCCTCCCTGCCTTCCTATGAATGAGTGCCGCAACAGCACTGGCAGAAGCAACAGATCTCGAATCTCTCCCTGGATCTGTTTGAACACTTTTGTGATTAGACTACCTGAAGTATGACGTGACTGTTAAACTGAAAATGAGTTTTCACAGCCTGCTGGCCTTCAGCTAGGGTGTGTGGGTTAAATGGATCACTATCAACCAGGGGATGCGAATGTTTTTTTTGCTTTTTTCCATGGAAGAAGAGGCTGTAAGAGTGACTAAAGTAAAATTCAGCTTTTCCCTCTGCAGAAGCTTCAGTACAACAACCAGTAGGCTTCTTCATAGTGCCTTCAGTTGTAACCTGTAATTATAATTTTTTTGCTTTCTGCCACAGCAGTACAGCCTTTCAGACTCCTCTCTCCCAGTATCTTCTTCAGAAGAGAATGGATCCATTTTTAATACGGCAAGAGGAACTTTTATATTAGTTAGACTATTTGTGTCTTACTAACACGGTCTCAGTTTTATTCCATAACTTCCACACGAAAGTCAAAGTCGTGTCTTCTTTAAAAGGTGTGATCCTACCCCTTCCTTTCCTTGCTCTGCTTCTCTGGCTTAAGCAAGCTACCTCTGACCATCTAATATTAAAAAGTATACTTATTTTTATCTCAGCTGCAAAAGTTTTCCATTGAGTTCTTGGAACTTTGCTCCTCTTATTCTGTGCTTTCCAGCCCCGGCACAATATTTTTGAGTTCCTCTGGGAGAATATGAGACAACAAGGTTGATGTGAGTGGCACCAGGCACCTCTGATTTCTGCTGTTATTTGATATTAACAATAGTTTCATGGTAACAATAATCCCTGGCTTTTTTTAATAAATGCCAGAGATTTGGCACATGCAGTTTGGCAGATTGTGCAAATGAATACTAAAGCTGCCTTTTTAAAGACCAAGTTTCTAGCCCAAGATCTGTCAAGCAGGAATTTTTTCATCTTCTAAGCCAGCATATTTTGTAAAACAGATCTCTGCTTGCTCACTTCTCTGGGGTAGGCGTAGGCATGGAAGAGTAACATCTCAGAAAGAATAGAGGTAGGGTAATGCCTTTGGGTGGTGATCTGAGGGCAGTTTATTTTCTATTCCACCTTCTTGTGCACAGCATGGCACTGGTTTGTTTGGTGCAGCAGGCAGTTGTGTTTTACTGAAGGCTGGGCATCTGCAAAGAAGCAGGGGGAAGGAAGTTCTAGGATTGTCATAAACCAGTGCTGAAAGATTAACAATTTTTGTTGAAATTCAGCTGTTACTGGGGCTCTCCGCAGGCACCTGCGGTATTTCAGCCTTCTTGTTGATTTAAAACATCATTCTGCAGCAGGGATTTCAGGCCAATTGGGGTGTAAGAAGTGTTTTCACCTGTGCAGCCCAAGGTGGGGGTGGACGTTCCCAATATAGTGGCAGGGAAGCCAGTAGCATGACTTCCTGTAAACCTGAAGGAAGGCTAGAGGGAAGCACAAATTCCTTCAGCTCTGTCCCCAAGGCATCGCTTCCCCTTGATGTGTTACCAGCTAGAAAAGGCAGGTGAGGCATTCCCAGTGCTGCAATTCTTTGCATGGTGTGTTTTGGCCAGGAAGAGCCATCTGCAGAAGACAAGTGTTTTCTTCTGGGGGGGGCTGTTGATTTTCTTGGGCTGACTTCCAGGTGGGTGGGTGAGGTCTGGAAGCCTCCCAGATGTAAAGGATGGACAGAAATAGTTGTTTCTTTAAAATCAGGTGTTTTCCTGACAAAAGAGGTAGCAGATCGTCATTTTTTCTGTAGAAGAAAGATGTAAAGAGAGAAATCAGGGGAGGCTTCTTGTTCTGTGCATGCACTCAACGGAGGCAGAAGACTAAGATCTCTTTGTGGGAAACATAATCCATAATTTGTTTAAAAAAAGAAAGACCTGCACCGCTCTCCTACTTGCAGGAATAAAAGTGGTGTTTATCAAATTACTTTTAAAGACTCTCTTTCTAAAAGGCATTGAGTGGCAATCCATAGGGCTCTTGTGTTTATCTGCCTGCTCAAATGTGAGGAGAAGACGGTTGCCAGAAAGCCCAGAGCTCTGGTCTGGAGGTGTAAAATAGTGAGCTGCAACACCACAGCCTGGGAAGGGTGATGGGCACAGAAATTATTTGGATCCATGCAGTGAGAGATAAAGACAGTGAATCAACACATGCTAATGTCCCATCTTTACAAGTTAATGTCCTGTGGGAGTCAGGGCTCTCTTTGCAGTAAACAAGTGATTTTGGATAGATGGGAGGGGCTGTTAACAGCCATTTAAAAATGATGGTGGTAGAAGTCTCTTTTTTTTGGGTCGGTCTCTCTCTGCTCTACCTTTCCTAATTCTTCTGTTCATTATTCTTTGTATTTCCTTCTCCTTACACAGTAAAAAACCCAACTCTTTTCCTTTTGTTTCTAGCTGATTCTGCTTCTCATGAGTTAGCAAAATACAACAAAATCTGGACTGCAAATCAAGCAGAGATTGGGCTCTATGAATGGGAAATTAGATATATTTTGCTTAAATAAAAAGATAAGACAGACCTTAAAAAATGCTTTTAGAAAACTCCCTAAGACCATTGCTTTTAGACAGTAATTTCAATTTAAAAGAGTGCCCTTCATCCCAGGTATGGGCTAAGTGGAAATTACGAATGAAAAAATGTTATAACAATTTCTTAAATTAGAATTTCGTTTCCTAATTTTGAGTTGGTATTTAAATAAAATTTATCCAACTGCCTTAGCAACAGATTTTCAAATTACTTTTCAATATCACTTTTACCATGGAGTATGACTGCCATTATAGAGCAACATAAACTTCTTTCTTCCACAGTTTGCTTTTAGTACCCACTCTGCTAACACAGATGGTACTCATGTGACACAGGAATTTTACACACAGTTTCATAAACAGAAGATTTCTCATTTGTTGTTTCTTCTGCATAGTTCTGCTCAGTTCAGACAAAAGAAGACAAGGCAGTACAAGAAGCCAAAGCCTAAGTGAAGTCAGTGAAGCTCTGCATGCTTTTCGTATGTCTCGATTGAAGGAGACCTCTGTACCCATGGAGATAACAGGAAATCTTTTTCATCTGCACACTGAAACGCAAAAGTCTCAAAAGCTTGCATAGAGACAACATCTCATAGCTGTCAGTGCTCCAGTGCTAGGATTGCCTGGCTGCTGAGCATCATGGTCTGGTGCTCCTCATCTGTTTGTCCCCAACAACTCTGTCAATGGAAAGGATAAGAAGAAAAGACGTTCGTGGGACGTGAGCCCTGATGAGATCACGGAATTCTCAGTGTTGGAAGCGATATCTAGTCCAACCCTCCTGTTAAAGCAGGATAGCCTAGAGCACATTACTCAGGACTGCATCCAGGCAGGTCTTGAAGATGTCCAGAGAAGGGACTCCATGACCTCCCTGGGCAGCCTGTTCCAGGGCTCTGTCACCCTCATTGTAAATTTTTTCCTCATATTTGAATGGAACTTTCTATGTTCCAGCTGATGCCTTTTGCCCCTCATCCTGTCACTGGAAACCAGTGAAAAGACTCTGGCTCCATCATCCTTCAACCCACCGCTTAGGTTCTTTTAAACTTAGATAAGGTCTCCCCTCAGCCTTCTCTTCTCCAGGCTAAAGAGCCCCAGCTCTCTCAGCCTTCCCTTGTAAGGGAGGTGCTCCAATCCCTTAATCATCTTAGTTGCCCTAGGCTGGACTCTCCCCAGTAGTTCCCTGTCTCTCTTGAACTGGGGAGCCCAGAACTGGATGTGGTATTCCATTTGTGGCCTCACCATTGCAGGAGGAGAATGACCTCCCTCAACCTACTGGCCGCAGTCTTCCCTACGCAGCCCAGGAATCCATCGGTGCAAGGGCACATTACTGGCTCATGGATAGTTTACTGTCCACAAGGACACATGAATCCTTCTCCTCAGTAGTGCTTTCCAGCAGGTCCAACCCCTAACCTATATTAGTTCCTGGCATTCAATGAGATGATGGTGACAGCTTAGTGGCAGTGTGATTCCCCTTCACTTACCTTCGCATTAGCTGATGGTTAATTGCAAGTCCTGTTGGTGTTTCACCAGCTGAATCTCTTGCTTTCTTGATCACTCTCATCATTTTCTTTTAATATCTGCCATTCTTCATCTTTTTTGCACATATCCCATCCTAACATGAACTAGAAGAGCTGAACCCATCACCTCATCCCCCCTTGCAAAGCTTCTATGAAGGGGTAGGAGCAGAGGACAACTAGCAATAAGTTTGTATGTATCCCTGTGTGTATCACATTTTCTGTAAGAGGGAATGTCACAACGTAAAAGCCTTGCTTTCTAAGCTAGCCAAAAGGGGATGGTTATGCAATTTTAAGGTGCTCTGACACTTTCGTACATCAAAATGTTTTAATGTGTATACTACTGAGACTTTCAAACACACCATGAGCATCAAAATTGTTGTACAGCTGTTTAAGCCTCAACAGACAAGCTGCAAATTATAGAGCTACTGTAAATTTTCAGGTAAGGCAATTGAATGGTTTTATTGAGTTATGTTGAGTCAGATTTCATAAACAATGAGTTGGTTTAATAATTTACTTAAGACTGCAGCCTAATCTCCAGCAATCTGAGCAGTTTCTCTAGGAAAGGGGACACAAGAGGGCTGACAGAGAAATGCCTTTCAGTCTTGGGATGGTGATGCTGCCTTCAGAGTCTCTGACTCTTGCTGCTTCTGTTTGAATTATTCTAGTGAGCAAAAAGTTTAGGTCAGACACAGGAAATGGATTCAGCACTTTTTACAAGTCCAAATATTTCTCCATCGTGTTACATTAATTTCAAGAGTACTTTTAACAATTGTAGCTGACTATTAGTGCTTTTAACTGTTAGTGCATTATTAGTTAAATTTCTGCGCTTTGCAATGGTCAGTCAACAAATCATACACAAGTTGATAGTTGTGTTTGGTTCCCCGATTGAGTTTTTTTCTGATGTATTTTGGTTTTGGGAGTGGCTGTAGTCTACTTGGGTTTCTGGTGCTAGTTCCAGCTTTCCTTACTGTCCTCATATATGGTGGGAGGTGTAAGAGGCTGGCCAGCACCCTTCCGTAATTTTAAGACTGCTACATGCTGAATGTGGAGGAGCTTTGAATTAAGGGAGTAGCTTGAACCAATTGATACAAAAGGAACTGCTTAAATTCACAGGCAAGAAATTTGCAGAGTAGAGGAAGGTTTCAAGCCATACGACAGATGATGTTCTGGGGACCTCCCTCTACCCCTGCAAATATCTGAGGACAAGGACCAAAAATATAAGTTAGCATTTCATAAATTTATGGAAGGTATTTTATAACACAATGTAGAATTTCTTTTAAAAAGAAAATAGAGCTTGTGATTCATGTATAGGTATTTCTAAGCAGTTTTAGAAGGACACAGATGTTGCATCATATTGATATTGTACTAATCCCACTCTTTAGTGCTTCAACTGGGTGCTTGCTGAGAATAAAAAGGAATTTATTTCTCCTTGGGCTATAGCTAAGCCCAGGAGATAGTGTTGCTTGTATGTCTTGCTCGGTGATTCAGAGTAATATACATTATCACATTTGGAAACCAAAAGATAGTTTCCTCAGGTAAGCCTGACAAGGACTACACAATTTCCTTTCTGAGTTTCTGTACTAAAATTGAGCGTGGTTAGCCTAGTTTGTTCTGGGAGTTAAATCTTACACACTCTTACTGTTACAGAGGCCTAGGACACTGGTAACATTCTTGCAATTCCCCTAATCTCCTTCACATCCATTTCTTATAGATGGATATTTTTAATCCATTACTGAAGATGCAAATTCCTTGCCAGGCACTTGTGGTTGTTTTGTGGCATTTGGAGTAGATTGCCCCAAACGGTTCTTCCCAGCTTCACATTTGGATGTCCTCACCATGTATTTTCCTCTGTTCTCTGCTCTCTCTTCCCACAGCTGAGCTTACTGTTGTGTCTATTATTCCTTTCACAGACACCTGCCACTCTATTTCCCTTTACAAAACCTTTATGAATTACATATATCGGGTTCTGTATGCAGGAGAACTGCCTTTGGATTGGAGGATTTTCACAGTAACAGAGGAATACTATTAGTGTTACATACAGTACTACTGTGTGAGCTGTTGACTGTGGAGCCGTAGTCGTGTTTTGATTCATATTGCACTTAAATCACTGCTTCTTTGCTTGAGGAAAGAAAATGACATGCTTCAAACGTAAGTGGATTAAAACTTCAAAATGTTGATGAGTTTTATTAACCTATTTTTTCAGCTTCCAAGTTCTGATCTTCTACAGCTGAGTCAAACAACCTGCTACTTTCATTGCAATATGTCTGCTGGGCTCCTAGTGAGTCCATCAGCCAGTTTCAGGTACAAGATTCTCATTGAAACTGAAATAAACTCCTGCTGGAAAAGGGGTTAACCCCAAACCTGGGATGACAGTGCGGCTCTGCCTGCAGTGAAGCAGATGTTCCAGTGTGTCAAATCCCTGTCCACAAGCCTTTTGAAAATTCAGACTGATCTCTGTGGGTTAAGGCTTAAGCTCGCCTTGTTCCCAGATTTAAAGGAAACAATATATATTCCAATCATTTCCATCAGCTAGCACAGTGACTGCTTTCTTTTTTGGTTACTGATTGTGGAATGAATACAGTTTTGAATTGGTTTCCACTTCTAATAAAGATCTTTCTAAATAATGGCCAAGAGAGGATGCTTTAACCCTTGATCTAGATTAGTTAGCACTGCAGACCTAGTCTTAGACTAATGCAAGGAGCAAAAAGGTAACAGTGAATATCAAGATTCCCTCTGCTCTCAAAGGAATGACAGTCTTTTTTTGCTTGGCAAATTTTATGATTTCCAAAAGGAAAACTATTGATCAACACGGAGGCTTTCTGAAAGGATTTGAGGCAGGCACAGATGCAGAGCAAGTGTCTGAGAAATGATAAAGATGCCAATGCATAAAGCTTCTCAAGCTGTTGCCGATACCCAGAACAGAAGGAATTAACTCTTCATAAATAGTTAAATTTGGAAAGTTAAGAAGTGACTTTTTTCCATGGCCAGCTTAGCAAAATAACTGCATCCTGTGGGCTTTGCCACGATGCTAGCTGAATTTGGAAAGCTGGTACCATAGTTCTAGTCAAGCTGTGCAAATACTCTGAGCACATTTAATATATTTAAATTAAATTAATGTTAAATCACTGTGTGTCTGTGGTGGTGAATAATACAGAAAAAGCAAATGGGATGCACAGCAAATGGAGGCGATTCAGCTGTCTGACTGTGTGCATGAATATTTCCCCAAACTCTACTCTAAATGGAGAGATTACAAAAGTACTATTTTCCTTGAGAAAATATTTAATAAAGTCAAAAATAGAGATATTATATTTTTACTTAGTCCTGCAGTGCTCTAGCTTTAGCTTTAATGTTCAAGCTTGATAATTTAGTTTTCTAAAAATAACCTACCACACTATGCCTTATATTTAATTAATTTTTGAATACTCATTTGGATGTTCCAGGCCACAAAAATCAGCCCCCAAACTTGCACTGTAAAGCAAATATTTTTCCTTCCTTGGGTAGATGAATTATTAATCGAAGTTGGGCTTTCTTGGTGCAGGAAGTTCTGTTTTACAACAAGGATTTTAATCTTGTATCACTGAGCTCTTAGTGCAGGCAAGTAGATGTAAAACTGATGAATTATAAATGTTATAATGGTGCCAAACTCTGAGCTAAGGGAAAAGGTGGCAGTTCAGAAGAACATACATTTTGGGTCCCTCGGAGTTTGGTTCACAGGTCAAAGGTGCTGGTGGACGGTAGGGGGGGTTGGACCTTGATGAACTTTAAGGCTCCTTCCAACCTAAACCATTCTATGATTTTTGGATAGGGCTGCAGCTCTGCTTCGGTTGTTCTCAGCAACAGAAAGTGGCTTAGTTTTTGTCAGAGTTGGCTGTAAGGATTTTCTTTTGATTTTTTCTTTTCTTTTTAAAAAACAACAACTGACCCAGAAGAGTGGGTGTTCTAGTATTGACACTCATGGGCCTTTAAAGGCAGTGGGTAAAGAGACAAGAGCATGAATATAAATGATTCTCCTTTGCTGCTGCTTAGAGAAAGCACATTGAACTTTTGCTGAATAGAATGAAAAAATAATGCTGTCTCTGGGCTAATTTTTTAAAATAATGTGTAGTATTAATGTTTTACGCACTTAGTTGGGAGGGAATTACTGAAGTGTGAAAATGGTGGTATAACTGATGGGCTGCAGTAATCAAGCACTGAAAAACTTTTTCCCATAGAGATTTAATTTTGGTGGTATTTTTGTTTTAAAGAAGAACTGATTGACCACAAAATGCCTAGATAAAACAAAAACTTTTTGAATAAATCAGAATGATTAATTTATAAATTTTCATTTGTAGAAGGACATGTTGTGAAGTATTTACCTTCATTATTAGAGGAAGAAAGAGGAGTTTCTACCTTTAAATATCTTGTTATATAACCCTGAGCCAATCCATCAGGCACAATCCTTCACTTGATGGGAAAAGTTTTGGATCCGTTCTTTCCCTTTTTGTTGTGCTTTGAGATAGAGTGAGGACACTACTTGCTGGGATATTGTGAAGCGCAATGTATTCTGCTATATCTCCAAATCTAGTCACAAAGTCTTGCTGGTGATGTGAAGGTGGAAAAAGGTACCTTATGGGTCTGAAAGAGTCTTCAGTAAAAATTCCTAGAGTGTGAGGCTGACCACTGCCTTCTTTCAGTTGTGATGTAACCATAAGCCTGCAGGGAAGCGACTCACTGGAAAACACATGTTTGGGTTGGATGTGGACGCTTGATGTTGGAAAGTGCTGTCATACAAGCAACCTCAGCCCCCTCTTTGAGTGTGGTCTTTCCCTCCTGGAGATGATGTGTGAGAAAGCACTTGCTTTGTTTGGCATCTTATGTTAGCTTTCTGAACTGCTCTGGGTCTGCTAACCAACAATATGGACAGATTGGGAGACACATGAAGTTGTGTGTGCCTCCAGACAAGGTGTTTTTTCCCTGCCTCATGGTGGCAGGGAGCCACTGGACCTAAGTTTCCTTTCAGCACAGCCTGTAGCTTCGGGAGGCAGGAGTTGCTAAACGGTCTTATAGTGAAGGTATTCAGATACAAGTTGTACTCTATGTGGGCCAAAGACTTCTGCTCTCCTGTCCCTGTCAGGCATGCACCTAGCCATCCATGATTGCATCCTTCAGCAAGTCTGGGGACATCTCTGTCTCCCGAAGTGGCAGTCTTCCTCTTCTTAGCCAAACTCATCATATTTTGGCATGCAGAGATGGGAAAAACACTTGGGGTTTCTATTTTTTCTTCCTTTTTTCTTTTTCGATTATACAATTTCTCTCCCTCTGCCTCTATAGTCCTTCTTTCTCCAGCATAAACCCAGCCCTCTCTCACAAAGAGTCTCTCCTTGCCTGAGCCCTATTTTTTCATCAAGCAACAAACGATTTTTCCTAAATGTTACCCTACAGCTGTAACTGTAGTAGGATTTTCTACCTTAGGAAACAAACCCCAAACCCTAGGCAGAACAACCGCCCTAGGTACAGACTTACTGCGAGGAGTGATGAGGGGGTAAATTGGGAGAAAGATGTATGAAGCCCAACAGGAGTTACTGAACCAGTCAGCATGCCTGAAGGACACGACGCAATTCAAAGCAAGCTGAGTGGCATGGAGATGTGGGATACGTGATGTATTTTGTCTTTGCCCAGAAAGTCTCTTCTCTTCTCCCCATGGCAGAGCGTGTATGCCTCTGTGTCTTGGGAAGTGAATTAATTCCAGATTGTCAAGTGATGGCGTGACAACATGGATCTTGGTCATGCAGCCAGCAAAACAGCCTGGGGAGGCAGCCCCACATCACTGCTTGAATCAGATACCCTTGAAATACTTTGCAGACAAGCCAGCCATACGTAAGGCTGAGAGCAGCTCCAGTTTACATCCAAAGCCAAAAAAACCTCTGGATTTCTGCAGCTGCCATCCAGCTTTACTGCTTTCAGCTGTCTTCACTTTCTGTATCACACTGTCATAAATCCATACCTCTATTCTTCTGTGAAACACCGTGTGTTGATGGATAATGCTTTCATTAGTCCTAGCAGCATCATACCTGTTCACAGACGCAGGAGTAACTGCTTGTTTGCCAACTTTTTTTTGGTGACTAAAGTACATAAATGAAGCATTTATGAAAAGGCGCCCAGTCAAAATTTATGCCGAAATGATTGGCATTACAATAGTTGGCAAGGGGCTTTTACAGATGTGAGATTTCTCCTGAAGTCAAGAGCAACCTCAAAAAATAATAGGGAAAGGAAGATGCCTTAGAGTGGTTAATATAAATAGACAAGAGACAAGGGAATGTGATGATGTGAAATTGTCTGTTTGACCTGGTAGCACAGCAAAGATTTCAAAAGAACTGTTTTCTCTCAGAAGGTGCATCTTTGTAAAGTTCAGCTTTCTGTGGCGACGTGTCAGCTCTTGTCAGTAGGAACAGAGGTACAAATTCCAACGATGCTGGCATGTTTCCTTTTAATGTGTTTACTCACTTTCACCTTCTGGTCAGAAATGATAGCACCGAAAAATCTTGGAATGCAAACACCAAATTACTAGGAAATTTCTGTTCTAAAAGGATATTTTGTGTATTTCAAAGCTGACACTGATAAACAATATAGGATCCAAAATCCGCAGCCTTTTCTGTTGCGTGAACCAAGTTTTCTGCATGTCAGGTTGTTGGTAAAACATAGAAGTATGAGACCAGGTCTTGTGAAACTCTGTTCTCCCCATGGGAACACAAAGGCTTTTAATACCCAGCTTTGTGACATGCCCATTAGTTATTGCTTATGTCAGGCTGATGCACTTCTCAGGGCAAAATCTTCATATGTAAGTGTGCTGTGAGACCACCGATTTTGATAGGAAATCCTGTAATATTTTCTTGACTCTGATGCAAAATGTCAGAGCACAAGGAATTTGCACACTGAGGAAGGTGGTGCTGGTGTTGGTGTTGTTTGCCCTATGCTCTCCTAAAGTGGTGACGTGGATCTGTACCCATTTCTGTTGTGGGATAGGAGAGAGGGGAAAATAGCAACTCATCCAGATCTAGGATGTAGCACAGAAACTCTGTTGCTTCCTGGCCTTTAACGTGGCAGGGGTCCTGCTGAATTTGTCACAGCATAGATTTCAAATCTGTGCCATCAGGTTCCCAGTGTCCAGTAGCTAAAAGGGTGCACTGAAGCATCCTTATTAAATAAGATGGGAAGTGAATTATGTTTGAGTCTTTTAAAGCCAAAGCGAGGATTTCACCACAGGATTCCTCTTGAAACTTCAAGACATTTGTCTGAACTATAAAATAACAGGTTTTTTTCCTTGGATATTGAAAGCTTAGATTTTTTTTCCTTGTCTTTTTTTTTCTCAGGCTCCAAATTCCATTCCCCAGCACGGTACTGCGTGACGGGTGCTGTGGAACCAGCAGTAACCCCAGTGGGGAGATCTCACCTGAGCATCAGTAGCAGATCTGGTGGCAGCCATCTCATTGTGGGGTTGTCAGTGTTAGTGGGTAAGAGGCTTGTGGTACTTCTTTTTAAAGCTCTGAGGTCCTGGTTGTTGGAAAATAATTTTTTTCATGTACTTCCACCACCTGGCCCTCTCTGAACCTCTTGCTTAATGCAGATGATCAAGAAACCCCATGGTGTTGGTAGCATCAAGCTGCTGCATCCCCTGGCTGGGGAGATGGAGATGGGAATATTGCTGCCTCACAGGTCACCGTGCCCATGGCAGAGTTGATCCAGGGGAGAGTTCAGAAGTGGCCAGAAGTGCCGTGTTTCATTTAGTGAGATGAAGTTTTGGGGTAAGGTCAACTCGCAGGTACTGGCACTACTGCAGACTGCATGTCTTTGGAGGTGGACAGACTAAGCCAGGGGCAGCCAGTGCTGTTCTTGCTGCTTTGAGGCGGTAATGGTCATTAAACTTCATTTTGACACTCTCCTGGTTTAGCTGGAACAGAAGATGCTGTGAGGTTTTTTGGATTATGCACAACAAGGATGGGAAAGCAGTGACATCCCAGGAGAGCTCTCTTCTGTGATGATTAAAGCAAATAAATAAAATTTGAGGTGTTCTGTCACATTTTTTTTCCTTCAGCTACCCAAGTATAACTGCACTTGAAAGGACTGTGTGGCAAGAGGGCAAACAGCAAATTCTTTCTTTCAGAAATGGGGGAAAGTACTTCTTTATGTATATATTTGGGTCTTGATTCATTCCTTTGATCATGAATTGCAGCTTGTCTGTTACCAGTATTATTTCATACTTCATCATTTCTCATCTAGTTTCTTTTCCTTTTGATCTTGCTCTGTTACTTCTGCCAGTTGTGCTATGTGAGGAGAATAAGTAGACTTGAGACCTGAATTGGCACTGGAAAGACACATCCCTCTAGGTAGTAAATTACTCATGTCGGATGCCTTGGAAGTTTAACCAGGATGCAAAACTTAGGGGTTTTGCTGGATGGCAAGGGGAAGACTTTGGCACCATTTGCAGAGCGTTCGTCTTGCACTTGGGTCATTATGGTCTGATGTGCTCTAGTGCAAAGGAGGCACACAAATATGCAAACTCTAAGCTCTTGGGTGTAAATTCAAGCGAAGACTGAGGAATTCGGTGACCTTTCTTTCCCCCAGGAAATCTGGAAGGCTGGATGCTGCTGTGCATAGTTTCTTTTAGCTTAGAGGTTAAGAAAAAAGTTTGTTAAAACCAGAGGTCTAAAAGAGTAAAGCTCTGGAGACTCCTTTTCCTCCACGCTATTTCAGCAGGTAAACCGATTTTTCTTCTTTAGGAAGAGAAAGAGCTTTAAGCTGCATGGAGAGCATGGAAAGAGTTGGGAAGCCCATCAACCCTGTTTGGCTCAGTGTTGCTTTTGATGGCCATGTCTCAGAAGCCTTTCCAAGCCTCTCCCTTAACTAGATGGTGGGTTT
The DNA here is from genome assembly GCA_002844005.1 of Limosa lapponica baueri. Taxonomy (NCBI): domain Eukaryota; kingdom Metazoa; phylum Chordata; class Aves; order Charadriiformes; family Scolopacidae; genus Limosa; species Limosa lapponica. The sequence goes on along the minus strand of KZ506705.1, from coordinate 49,656 downwards.
CTGGAAGAGCTCCCTTTCTAGGTGATCCCTAGACCACTTCTCCAGACCAGTGGTCAGCCTGGTAATAACTGTCCTGTCCTCTATTACTTTGGCAGAAAGTGGCACATGGAGAGCACAGTTCCATACACCTACACCTCAGCAACCATCTAAAACACAGAAACCCTGAGCACACCATGGCATTTGACATGTGGCCACTCTGACTTTGAAGAGTTTAAATGACTGTTCCTGCCTGGGCTTGCTGGTTTGTTTTTGTTGTTTTGTCATTTTCCCCTTTTTATTTTATTTTTTAATTTTTCATCTCTATCTGTGCTCCTTTTCCTCCACTTCACTCTCACAGTGGGGAGGACAGGAGAGCACTTGTCTCCTTTTCAGAGCTGCTGCATTGCTTAGGTGTATTTAGAGAGATTTTCAATCTCTGTAACATATTGTAGGAAGTAATGATGTATTTTTACCAAACTCTTGAAAGATTTGAAGGAACAAATCTACCTTGAACTCCTGAAGTTTCGATCATGAAATATACTAAATTGATTCAGCAGTTGGTTTTTCTCTCCCATCCCCCTTTGAAATCCCGTCCTCTAGAGGCTAGTGACTAATTGAAAAATTCAGCTTTCATTTATTAAAAAGAACTTTTCATCTCTCTTCATCACCAGTGGATGTTTGAAAAAAAAAAAAAAAGCCTAAGGGTTAACTAAAGCTCCCAGGAAGATTTGGAGATTAAGAAGAACAGAGCATTGTCAGGTTACAAATAATTATTTTTACTTTGAATCTCCTGACCAGCTGGATTTAGCTTTTGTTTTGGTTTTAGAGTGCCACAAGATGTCAGTACTTGTCTCCACTAAAAAACTTTTCCTAATGAAAGCAATTTTTACTCATGTGATTCCAAGCCTGATCAATCCTATGCTCACCTAATTTTTAATTCACCTTGCCCTTTTTTATGCCAGGTAGTAAGTTGTACTCCACACTATATTGCTGGTGTGTTGTAGTTACTGCATTTTTTTTCTCCTTTTATGTTATAGATTTACCCAGTGTAGACAGGAGGGTTCAGATTTATGCATACTGCATAGGGCATGTTTGCAATGCTTGAGGACTCCATAACAGGCTGTGTTATCCTTAAATCCCTGGTTCGGATCTGGCCTCCAGTCCTTGGTGACTGCCGCATGTGCTGATTCTTTTCCAGCTTGCAAGCCAGTGTGATGAGAGTTGGGGACACACAGATGCTACTTTTTTTTACCTACTTTTGATGTCTGTAACTAGGTAAACATTAGGTCTTTGTGTTGTTAATTCCCATCCCCTCTTTTGGCTGTAAGAGCTCCTTCTCCTCAAATTTTTTGCAATAAAGTCCAATTCCAGGACACAGAGCTACAAATCCTTCCAAGCTGAATATGTGAGTATACTGAACACCTTGATTTTCACAATTTTAGACAGACCATTATCTTTTTTATTCTCTATTCTTTTAACACTAAACTCACTAAGAATCCTAGCTGGGGAGGATTTCTTTCCTTCCAGCCCAATGGCATTTTCCCTCAGGTGGAGGATTTTGTGGGGAGCCCTTGCTGTGCTGCTTGGTTAGGGAGGGAGATGAGAGGGACGGGCAGAGGTGACAGTAAGCGCTTTGTGCTCACCCGTGGCCCTGCAGGCAGCTGATGCTGAGTGAGTTTCTTGGCATGGGGCTGTGAGTCACCATGGCACATCAGCCTGCCAAAATGAGTAATTGAAAGGGATGGCTGAGACTATGGAGAAGATTTAATGGAGCTATGCCTGCACATTTTTGTGCCACATTTTAAAGAGTGGTTTGTGGGTCTTTTTTTAACAGGCAGTGGTTTAACATGTGCAAATAGACAAATTTTTCTTTTCCTGTTTGGTGGAGTGTCATGGTCTTCTCCCTTTGGATCTGTTTCTGATAACAGTTTATTTGCATTGTACCAAAGGGACTTGGTTTTGCCCAGGTTGTTTAAATGCAGAAATCATCCTTTGAAGTGCCTGCTATGAGCTTTTTCTGACCTGCACGTGGCCCTTGGTCTCTGTGGCTGTGTGACACCCCTGTGGAAATCTTGTGTAATGTTAGTTGTAACAAAATGTTAGGAAAACACTGACAGTCTTCACAGCTGTAGGCGACACTGATGAAGCAGTGGTGTGTGACCAGCCCACCTCCATGGATCTCTCCCAAAGCGTTTGCTGCCTGAGGTGATCCAAGGGCCCTGGTGGGAAGCTGTTGTAGTTTAACCTGGCAGGCAGCTAAACACCACGCAGCCGTTCATTCATGCCCCCACTCCAGGGGAATGGGGGAGAGAATCAGCAAAAAGGTAAAATTTGTGTGTTGAGACAAAGACAGTTTAATAGGACAGAACAGGAAGGGAAAATAATAATGATAATAAAATGTAAGAAACAAGTGATGCAAAATACATTTGTTCAACACCCACTGACCGATGCCCAGCCAGTTCCTGATCAGTGGCTGCTGCCACCTGTTGGCTAACTGCCCCAAGTTTATATACTGAGCACAATGCCATATGGTATTCCATATGGGGGTCAGCTGTCCTGGCTGTTTCTCCCCCCATCTTCTTGTACAGCCTTCCCAACTTCTCCCCAGCCTGCTCACTGGCAGGGCAGTATGAGAAGCTGAAAATTCCTTGACTTAGTGTAAGCACTCCTCAGCAACAACTAAAGCATCCACGTGTTAACATTATTCTCATCCTAAATCAGAAACACAGCACTATACTAGCTACTAGGAAAAAAATTTACTCTATCCCAGCTGAAACCGGGACAGAAGCCTTGGAGAAACTTTTCTCACTGGCACTTGGCCCTTGGTGACATTTTTGTCTTAAAGGTTTAGCTTCTATGTAACTTAGTCCATATTTTTCTGCCTTTGAGAAAAGTGATGCATAAGCTGTCTTTTTCATAGGTATTTCAGCATCATGGTTGTCTCTTTTCCCTGCGATAACGATTTGGGAAAGGCGTCTCTTGCCCCGTAATGAGGATTGATAGGCAGCAACCCAGGTCTGCGCAGAGCAATAAGGATGTGGGGAATGGAAAGCTGAGGGGAAGAGCAGGCACCAGGGCCAAGTAGGTAAGCACAAATACCACCTGCCATCTGCAAAGACAAATTGGGTTTCTCAAAATAGCATGGCATTTGAATTGAGGCTTCTCTCTAATGTGAACTTAAACCTCTGGGAAAAAAACAACTCAGGGTTACATTTGCCAGCGGTTTGATTGCTTTAGCTGAATGGGTGCAAGTGTTATCACTCCGTGTCTTCTGGGGAGATCTTCCCTGCCCACACTCATCATTGTGTTTATATTTGGCAACAGACTGGTGAACATTAGAGGGATTAAAAGTGCAAATGGCTCAGGAAGAAGAAACTTGGTGGGACTTTGCTTTCTGAAAGGGGAATCCTAGCTGATGGCTGCTCAGTGATGTTTAAAAAGTCTTTAATGAAAATATATAAAGAGCCCAAGTTAATATATGAAGACTGTTCCTTTTTTGTTTTTGTACAAGCTGAATTATCATCCTAAGATAAAATGCTGCCAATTGCTCGGCTGTAAGGGAGCAGGTAAAGAGACTGTAATAGCCTCAGCAAAGCAGTGAAGTTCTTTCTGATTAGTGATGATATATAAAAAAAGAAATAAGCTAACCGTCCTTCCTAATTTCAGGTGAGGCTCTGGGGGGTGGTGGTAAATGTCTTCCTGATTGATCCCACAGACTCAAAAGCCCCTGGGCTGCGTGTGCTGGGCTGGGCAAGCGCAGGAACAGTCAGCATGGGGGAACAAAGGCTTCTCCCTGACCCCTGGGATCTTATCAGCACAGGTGAGGCCAGTTGTGGCAGACTTGGTCCTGCCTTGTGCCCTGGGCATATATGAGCTGACCCTCTGAGGTTCCTGCCAACACTGTTTTCTGGGGGTCTGGTACTGGCTGTATTTAGACTTAAATTCTGCTTTTCTGCTGTGTCAGATGTATTTCAGTCCAGGGAATGGGCTTTATTTACCTCCATTTTTTCTTTTGATAATCTGGTGGAAAACTGGAAGTAAGAAAGGGATATTTTTGCTTGGGTTTGTTTTGTTCTTGGTTTTGTTTTTTTTCTTTACAAGTGGAAAGCTATTTAAAGGTGACATGCTGCTTTCCAAGTGCACTGTATCCACATTAAAAATTTTGTAAATACGTCCAGAAATGTGTTCAGCTTTGAGTTGTATTTGATTAATCACCTATTAGTTGTCATTAAGATATACTATTACAGCAATATATGATCTGAGAGTTTATTGAAGCTCTAGGTATTCTGGGCACGCACAGTGGACGGGACAGAGGGGCAGAAGTAGGGTTTCTCTGTCTGTGGCTCTTCTGGCATGTAAGATTGCTGGAGTCTGATTGTGTTCCAGTGGAAACAAAAGAAAGAAAATAGGCCACAATGGGGGAACGTAACTATCCTTTAATGCTGGTAAAGGAAAATCTACTCTTTTTGGTTAAGTGTATTAGAAGCTGCAGTTGATCTGTATTGTGTTGCTTATTGTTTTTCTAGGGCAATAGCAATTGATGTATCTTTAGCCTGATGCCTAACTTTTCTTTAATAAAAATAACACTGTGTTTAGTTTTGGTCCTCTCACTACAAGAAAGACACTGAGATTCTGGAGCGTGTCCAGAGAAGGACATCGAAGCTGGTGAGGGGTCTAAAGCACAAGTCTTTTGAGGCATAGCAGAGGGAAATGGCATTGTTTAGCCTGGAGAAAAGGAGGCTGAGGGGAAACCTTATTATTCCCTACAACTCCCTGAAAAGAGGTTGTAGCCAGGTGGGTGTTTGTCTCTTCCTCCAAGTAACAGGAGATAGGAGAAGAGGAAATGGCCTCAAGTTGCACCAGGGGAGGTTTAGATTGGATATTAGAAAAAATTTCTTGACTGAAAGTGTTATAAAGCATTGGAACATGCTGCCCAGGGAAATGGTTGAGTCACCATCCCTGGAGGAATTTAAAACACATGTTGATGTAATGCTGAGGGACATGGTCTAGCAGTGGTTTTGGAAGTGTTAGGCTGATGATTGGACTAGGTGATCTAAAATGTCCCTTTTTATCTAGACGATTCTATGATTCTTTTATGCAGGTAATATAATAAAATACTTAAAATCCTTTGGATATTGATGCCATTATGAAATTGAGAAAAAGAAATATAGGAAGAAAAACGTGAATAGGTAAGAGAAAGACATGATCATTTCCTAATACTGTCACCAACCGGGTATGCAAAGGCAGAGGGGATAGTTATGACTCCATGGCCAATGGAAACCCTGGGGCCATGTGGAAGATGCTTGGCACAGTAGGGTGCAGGGCACCTGTTGGCACCTCTGCACCCCTTGCAGGTTTTTGAAAATCCCAATGATCTGAGGTGCTCCTATCCACCCAAGAGATATCAGCGTGCTTCTGTGCCACCAGCAAACCCTTGGAGGCCATGGATGATGGAAAGCAGAGAATGCCTGCAGCCAGCACCCCTGCAGTGGGCCTGGTCAAACTTGTTTGTTGCTGAAGGCAAGGGACACCACACAAACTTTGCTCTTCTCCTGTGGTCTGTGGTGCTCCCGAGGCCCTATGCAGCCAGCTTGGGACCAGCTGGGTCCCTGCTGGCGCTGGGACTCGATTGCCACAGCCTGAGTGACGCAGGGATGAGGGGGAGGCTGCTGCACTGCATGCTGCCAGCTTTGCATACACACACAGTCTCAGCTGCTTGCTTGTTCGCCAGCATCATATTTTCATGATTTGTTGTTTTTGCTGTGCAGGCGAGCACCGAGTCAGACTCAAAAGCGAGTGCCACAGAAGGCTCTGTATGTTGCTGGAAAACAGCCCAATAAAATAAACAGATGCTGTCATTAAAAATAAAGCAGACAGCCTGTTAAATAAAACTTCCGTTGAAGAAAAGGAAAGTATTTCATGCAGCGTACATTGAATTTTCTGGGGTTTATTTTGGTTGTTTTAACCTGTGAAGTTGCTTAAGCCTCAGCTGGATGGGTGTGTTGCTGTGCGGCTGGATGTGCTTGGAAGGAGTCTGCACCCAGCTCTGAGAAACAAGAAAGCCTGAATTTTTCAGGCATATCTTGATGTCAGCACATTGTGCGCTGTTGTCTTTTCAGAGGAACTGGGTATTGACTTTTACATGCAAAAAAAAAAATTAAGGACTAGATAGTTTGAACTCAGAGGACCTCAACTATTTTTTAATTTTTTTAATTTTTTTTTTTTTTAAGAGAACAAGACCGCTTCCTGCAGGCTGCTTTCTTGTGGAAAACCTGCCCAGATAAAAGTGGTAGAAGATGTTGGGAGGATTCGGTCAATTGCAGGGGGATGGTGAAATGGAAACCCTGCTGCTTTAGGGTAGCCTCAGCTCTCTGAAAGTAGGAAAAAGATGAAGACAGTATCAGCCTGTAATGCTTCCTCAGGATAAATTTTACAGCACATCAGATGAGCCAGAAGACGTGCCTTGACAGATTTGGGAGCTTGAAGAAGACTGGGAGTCCTCCTTTTTTCAGTGGTCTATTAATATAACCCAGACTTCGACATTATTGAGAAGACCGTTGATGATTTAGTCCATACTAAACCTTTCAGTTTTATGGATACGTGTCTGTGATATCTAGCTGAATTAATGCATTCTCAGGCAAAACCAGCAGCCAGTATTAACAAGCAGAAAAGGAGAAGGTAGAAGTGGTAATGAAGCAGTGATCCAGGAATAGCCCCAATATCTGAGCCTCTTCCCAACCACCTCATATCACATCATTACTGATTTTAGTTTTGTTGACCAAGACATTCTGATTTTTATGGTCTTGAACTCTGTGTGATAGCTTTTGTTTTTTTTAATTGGAGTTTTTTGTACAGTCTAAAGCATGTCTGTTATAACTTAGCTGTAGTACGGTTAGCAGTTTATTTGCCAATGAGGTGCTTGCATATCGCAATGCCTTGACACATTTGGGAATGTGTTTCCCTCTTTGAGTAGTATTTTTTAATAGTTCCTTAGGGGAGGCTGATTTGGATGCTATTAGGCTGGTGTTCTCAGGGTTACCCTCCAGGGAAACTCCATCAGGCCCAAAAACCCAAGTAAACCCATTCATGTTTTAAGGATTCACTGATAATTGTTTTTACACATTAGGGCAACTAATTCCACAACTTCTGTGGTGTTTGAATTTCCCATTCCTTGTCAGCACTTCAAGCTCTTCAGAAGCTTTTAATCACCCTGAGGAATTTGCCTAGTAAGCCGATGTTGGAAAATCTTTCCCTCATTTTTTTTTTTTTAGAAAATGAATTAATAAAGTGTTGTGTGTTATGACATTTAAGGCTGACCTTTTAACAACCCCACAAAAGCAAGGTGATGGAAAATGGCACTCTGTCCTGGTTCGTGTGCTGGTTACTGACAGAGGGAACTTCCAATCTGAAAGCATGAACTTCTTCAGTTTCAGTTAAGCTTCCCTTTAGATGTAACAGACGTGCATCTTCTATGGAACAATGCAGAGAAGGACATGTGTTGTATCTAGAGGTATATAGTTGCTAGTCATTCTGATCAGAGAATCGATTGTTTTACTCTGTAAAAAGGCTGAGATCTGGGGAGAGCTCCCCCTCCTCACTCCAAGTTAAGCATTTGCAGAGACTGTGTGTAAGAATTCTTTTCATTTCTGTTTTAAACTTTAGAAGAAAATGTAGTACAGTACATATGGCTTGAAAGATTGGTGTTTTTTTTAAAAAAAAATTCCATTTTGGAATGCATCTTTCTGAAACATTTGTGATACAATAAGGTGCAACTTCATTTTCATGAGATTGTTTCACTCTATTTTCTTCCAATTTTGGCAGAACTGAAATGGCATTTTCCACTGAAAAATATGTCGGTGAAAAACTGTCTGGTTTCTGGACACCTCCTGTGTGTACCAACCTACACTTAGACCCCTATGTTGTGGTGGCAATCCTCTTTGGTCAATGGACTTAACCTTTTCCATACTACTTGAGCAAGCCAGTGTTTCTGGTGTTTGCTGCTATGTGGTAAAACCATTGATGTCATCAGTACTATCACTTACCATGCTGACATTACCACTACCCATGCCACGCAGGCGATCAGCAACTTTAAGCTTCCAGCTATTAATCCCTTTAATCTCCTTGTGTTCTAAGCAATGCTATAAATTAACATAGTACCTTTTTTCATCCTGCCCCTGCTTTTTTTATGCTTTTGGAAAATAAATTCAATTCACTTTATTCTTCCAGAAATAAAGGGAATGTGGTGGGAACTGTGTCCTAATTGAAATGTTCCTTTTTTGTTAATACATTATTGTCAATAGTTGTCTGTTTGTTTGTTTGGTGTGTGTTAATTTTTTTTGGATAAAAAGGAGAAGTCCAGAGACAGCTGGATATACATTAATCTTAGCTAAAAGTTTTTCAGCAGATTAACCCTGGAAGGCAAAAAGGATGTGAACGCAGCTGGAATGAATGATTGTTTTCTATTTCAAAGGAATATCTATAAAGCCCTTTATTTTGGGGATTCATACTGATTATTATGAAATTATCTCCTTCTGCCTTCCTTCAGAATTCCCTTTACAAGTGTCCCAAGAGTGACTTACTATGTAAGTTTGTTTCTGTTGAGCTACTGAGATATGTTGCCCAAATCCTTCTTGCCCCTCTTCTGGGCTATCGGTGGTAGCTCTGATTTCTTAGAGATTTTTATCTATTTATGGTAAATCTGTTGGGACCTCATTAGCCTTAAGACCAAAATCAAAGATTGTGGAGCACATGTGTAGCTGGGTGCTTGTGCCACACTATTGTAGTAATGTGCCTGTTGTGTACTGTAGTTTCCTAAAAAGTGCATCTTTTATGTTTGGTCCTGGAGGGCAGCCAAAGCCCTCACTGGACTATGGGGTTTTACTACTGAGCATCCACCACCAGCACAAAAAAAAAGTCAGAGTTTAATTTTGCAGGCAGAAACTGAGAGTAGGAAGAATATAGTGGGGAATTGAAACCAAACTTTCATCTTGGACTGGGAGTGAAATCTTTTGCTCTCTGGCTGTTGCAATAAGCATATGTAGGTGTGCCAGTGCACAGAGGCAATGAAGAGTTTTGGTTCCTCTGCCATGGAGCATTTGCCCAATGCCCTGCCTCCATAAGGCAGGAGGAGACAATCTTGCATTCATGTTGGCTTTGCTCTGGCAAATTTGACCAGAAACTAAATACAGATGCAGTCAGCCCTAAGGTACCTGCATGTTTGGTTGGCTAATAAACATCTGGAGGAAAGGGGGAGAAAAGTATGTGCAAGCCATTACCCGATGGCTATCTTCTTTCATTGAAGCGCTGGATGTGCAGCTCATGCTTGCTCTGAAGTTTGTGCTGTGCAGATGATCTCTCCCCCTGTTCTCAGGCTGTAATGTGGAGGCAGCGATGTTGCTGACTCCCTGATACCAAAACTTGCATTCTGCCCAGTGATAACAAACTGAGCTCTGGGTGGGAAAGGGGAAGAGTTGCTGCAGCAAACTCCAAATCCCCCCTGGCACTCGGGACCTTTCAGTACTTTGCCCACTCTTTTGCATTTGATCAGTGAAGCCAGACAGACTATGTTGTCACTGTGGTGCTAAAAACCAAAGCAAGAATGCAAGGAAGCCCCCAACCTTAAACTAGAAAGCAAACACACACACCCCTATTGCTCAGATCCTGAATATTTCTACGTCCTCTATGTATCTGTGATGTTTCAGTTGGCTTCCAAAAAAGCTCATCGCACAGGAGGCTGTTTTGGCAATTCCAGTTGTCTAGAAAAGGCTGTTTTTTCCTGTTAGCTGATGATGTGGGACTCTAGCTGCTGTGATGCAAGCAAAGAATGTCTGGTACCACTATGATGATAAATGACCCAGGGGGTATGTCAGTAATGACTGATAGCTACAGTGCTGAAACATGAATGTCACAGCTGGGCTTGGGGGACTTTGCTCATGGAAAGGAAGCTGGCACATGAAAAGGGTGCATCATTTACAGAGATGATGTAATGGCTCCTTTTTGCAACTTCATGATGTGGTGCGAGGGACGGCTTTGGTATCCCTAAAGCGTGGGAGAGCGGTCTGGACAAATGCACTTTAACTTAAGCTACTGCAATTTTTATTTTATTTTTAAACCAATGTCTGGCTGCAAAATCCATACAGACTGTCTACCCTTCTCTGTCATCTTCATCACAGTATCCAAATACTTTGTAAAGATTTCCAACTTGTTCCCTTGCAATGCTGGACTCAGACACATTTGGTTTGTTAGAGATCTGAGCTGGTGAGAGATGAATTGTGCAGCCCAAGGCCTTAGAGCGAGCTTCTGACAGCCAAAAAGCCACCTGACCTCTAATCATTGGGGCCATAAAACCTGTCTGCCACTTTCATGATGACAGATTGAGTTCTGAGAAAATATCTCTAGCTTTGGATAGAGAGTATTTTAGATAAAAGTGATGTAAGCAGTATTCTGAGGCAAACATCCAGGGGTGACTGGATCTGTAGTTTGTTTTCCTACATTTTATTGGAAAAACAAAGGGTAATTAAAAAAAATTAAAAACTTTTACTGCCTGTATGACATCATATTTCCTGTTGAGCTAAGTGTTTTGATGAGAAATATTGCAATTAGGTTTTATTTGACTTTTTAGTGTTGTTTTGATAGGGGTTAACCATTGCTGCTGACTGAGGATGCGTGTGCTTGAGCTCCCACTGCCTTCTGTTGGAGCTGTGGTTGCTGGGACTGGCAGGGCAGGAAAAGTTCCCCTGCTTGAAAGGCAGTCTGTGAAACCTGGAAAACTCTTCACAGTTCTAGAGCTGAAAAATGTTAAGAAAACCTACCAACCTACAAGTCTTTTTGATCACCTCTGAGGAAACTGGTGACCTTTCCTCTTATGTTTTTCTTTCCCTCCTGCAGAAGGACTGCTTTGCAGAGCACAAGGACTATTGCACATCCACTCCCTAGCACCCAGCCACACCGTCACAGGCATCCAGGTGATGTCTTTGGGGTGTCCAGGTGGTGTCCAGGCACTGCTTCAGAGGGGCAGGTCCCTGACCCACCCTCTGGCTGCACTGGCCAGAGAGCCCTGGGACCTTTAACTTCCTGCCTGGACTCAAAAGTACAGGGGGTGCAAACCCCTTACTGAATTTCCTGTGACAAAAGAAGCCTTCCCTATCATTCATTTATCATGATTATAAGAAATAATTTGAGCTCCTTGGGGAGGGGGACCTCAGTACACTCCTGTAACAGGATAAGCCCATAACAAAATTTTGACTTCAGTTTCACTGTAGGCATCTAACTCCTTTGTGTGTTTCAGTCTGGGGGAAAACAGGAAAGAAAAAACTTACACCATCTATTTTATTCTTTCCTGGGGTTTATTAATCACCAGAAGGCAAGCAATGCTTCCTGTAGAGTGTGGTTATTATTGCTTTGTTCTTGCTTCTAATATAAATGTTTTTGAGTTGTCCTGCTCTTGTAACAATATGTTTACGTTAAATCAGTAGTTCTGTTTTGTTTATTAAAACCAAACTTTCCCTTACTGAGTATTGTCGTAGAATTAATTACCCCCCTTTTACTGAGTTCCTTTCTTTTTCAACAAGGGAGAATTAAAGCAGCAGATGCTGGGAATACATTAGCAACAGCAGTTTTCATAAAGCTCTGGCTGAGACCTTGAGTTTACTGGTTTGTTACATGTCTGTCTTGACCTAGAGATTTTCCACATCGAGACATTAGAAGAAATCCCTCTTATTTATATCCAAGAAGGCCCTACTAGTAGGGCCTGAAAGGAAGGCTGTGTGATATTCTGCAGGGTGGACATTTTGTCAGTTTCCTCCTTCTGATACAGTTTGTGGCAAGAAGTAGCTCGTCCTTTTGCTTTATACTTTCTTCTGTGAATACTCTATAAACTTCAGGGCACATGCTGTCCTGTTAGGATCTTCGTGCAGCCAAATGTAGTCCACCAAAGCTCTGACCATGTTTCTCACACCCTGCTTTCAGGCTTTGGAGCTGGACAGCATGTAGGGGGTAATTCTGCTGAAGTCAATGGCTTTGGGTATGTCAGGATATGTTTTTTGGCTCAGAAACTTGGCTACTTGCCTGAAATGGCAAATCCTGCAGTTGCTTTGGCAAAAGCTTTGTGTTTTTGCAGAGGACCCAGCCATGCCATCCAATTTTATATTTTCCCCGGAGTTCTGACATTTTCTATGTGTATTTCAGTGAGTAGCCATTTGTACCGCTCATTTTTCTATAGCAATTCTGGGGAGGACTCAATGACATAACTTACATGGCCAAGCTGATGGTTCGAGCTGGGAGATGGCACAGCGAAGGCAAGCCAAACTCCGGCAGACCTGAGCAAAGCAGGCTGAAACTTTCTGGGTTTGGGCCAGATCACACTTCACGCTTCCAGACACGTCCTTGCAGTGTGCGGCTACTCCTTTTGGTCTGAGGCAGCCCCTGGATGTTTGACTTTGCGGCGGGAAAGGAGCCTGGCTGAGGCATGCACCTGCTGCTTGGATATGTGCAAACAGCCATGCTGACACCAAGAGGAGTGTGGGTTCCCTCTGGCTTAGCGGGGTCTCAGCTCACAGCAGGCACGCAGCTTGGCCTTCCTGCAGACTCCGCTATTTTTATCCTGCTCTGCTCCAAAGTTTGTTTGCCAGTTGCCAGCTCACCGAGGTTTGTCTCCTCAGTCCCTCTCAGCAGAGCCTGGGCAGCAGCAAAGCCAAAGCCCAGCCCTGCGGTACAAACTGGATAGCATTGGGACAGCAGAGCGTGGTTTTAAATCACAAAAAAAAAGAGTGCACTTAAAAGTGGTTTTAGTTTTAACAACCTCTTCCTTCCCTTAGTACACGAGGATGTTTCTGGCTTGTGGGATAAAGGAGGGAAACACCTTGCCACCTGGTGATGGAGTGAGGCATAGAGCTGTGGTGGGGCTGGAAAAGCATGCCTGTGTCACAGGGAGACCCGGTGAAGGCAATGGCAGTGTCTCAGGAGTTGTGTCCCGGAGGAGAGGATGGCATGGGGGACCCTGGATCGAACCTTGGGGAGTGGACACAAGCAGCATAGAAGTCTGCTGGTAGCATCAGGCTGCAGAAGTTTATCACAGCTCTGGCAGAGTCTCTTCTGGGAACAAGAGCTGGTCCAGAGCATGCTGGACCTCCAGATGGGCCCTGTGATGGGACCTCATCTAGGAGGCCTGAACATCTAGTGACTACAAATGTAGAGCTGCAAGGACTGCAGGGGAGAACAGTAGGCATTTTGCATCAACTGGAGAGAGACAGCGAGTAAAGACTGTGGTCCAGCCAAAATATCTTTCATTTAACTGTTGGGGAGAAGAAGTGAAATGGAAAACTGGATTTGCCCAATTTGCCCATTCCTGCCAACAAGGAATGTGTCTCTGCAAAAGGATGCTGGAAGCTTTAGTGCGTACTTCATACTTGTCCATGCCCATGTCGTGGCCAAGGAGAGCTTTTGGTGAATCTCCTGTATGTCCTGATTTCCTGGTCTCTGAGCACTGGGAAATGGGAGGAGTTGAAAGAAGAACGGTTTACCTGCTCAGTGCCTGTAGGCATGGCTGGGACTTGGGAAGGGTGGGAGCAACTGCCAGTGCGTGGAAAAGCACGGCCTGCTATGGTTAGAGCTTGTCATATACATACAGTGCTGGAAAAAAGATCTGAAATGGAGGAATGATGACTATACAGCACAAACAACACGTCACCTCCTGTGTAGCTCGGCTGCAGTCCAGGAGCTCAATAAAAATTTAACTGTGGGCTTAAGGGGTGCTTTTCATTCATGTGGCATTTTTATGGGTAGTACAACAAAATGTAAAGTCTGTAAGACTGACAGTGTCGCATGGCTTCTTTTCCTTGGGTTTGGGGCTTGTTATTTTTTAATTTTTTTTATTAGCTAGAAAGAAGTTGCTTTAACAAACATCCATGTGGTTAGCAAGAAGAAAAGAAAAAGATGTGAAATGTCTTCAAGTTTCTATACCTGCATAATAATAGCAGAAATACCACAGGGATGCCGTGTCTCTTTGCTAGCTAAATTCCCAGCTGACTTTTTCTGGTGGCTGCTTAGAGAGTGTTCATCTAGGAAAGAGAAGGTGTACTGTGTCGTTAGAATGACAGTGGAATTTATACAACAGATCCCAGCTATCACCTACTCATCAGGGGGGTACTTTCTACTGCACTACTACCTACCCCAATAGCATTTTCTAACATAAAAACTTCTAACAAAATCTGAGCATTCTAGAGGAATGCTTTGCAGTGAACAGTTTAATATTGGGTAAAACTAGTTGTCAATGATATAATATACTCGATTCCCAGGTCAGCAAATACTGAAGAAAGAAGCTGGTAGATCCTATGCTGGAGAGGTCAAATGCAATGTAGCTTTTTACATGCTTCAAAGACTTGAATTGGCATTTTTTAGCAGAAACCATAAGGCAGCTAAAACCAAAATTAATTAAAAAAAATAATTTGGGAGAATGCCTTAAATTAAAACTGGAGCTTAGCTGGCCAGTAGGAGAGTTTTCTCAAACATTGCCTAGATCAAGATTTTTTTTTGTTATCAAAGCTAAGGATTTAAAACCAATTGTCACTGGTAGATCTCACAGCGACAAAGCAACTATTCATGTTCAAGTGCTGTCACCCCTTGGGGCCCAGAACGTGGCCTGAGACTCCCAGCAGCTCTCATCAAAAACTTTCCTGACACATGCAACCTCTTCATTTTAAGTCTGCCCTGCCTTACGTGCTGGGTTTTTTGGATTGTGAAAGACTCACCAGCGAGACGAAGAGCTAATTCCAGTGGGACAGCATTGCAAATGGTAAGGAGGCAGAGAGATGGTTGAGAAAAGCTATTTTAATATTCCCTAGCTTCAAAAAAAAACAAAACAAAAAAGAAGGCTTGCACAATAGGAGAAGTAGTTATGCAGGCACACACCTCATATTAAAGAGATTGTGTTGTTTTAGTTCTCTTGATGAGCACAAACCACTGGGGAAGTGTGCACTGCACTCCCACTGGAAAGCTGGGAGAGCAGGTGCTTCAGGTAGGATTTATCCTTAAGAGTGCTGTCCTGTACAGTGGAGGTGTAATTCGAATTTGAGGAGAGCTTGAGTGTCTGTACAGTTCAGCTGTTTGAAGAAGAGAGTTTAAATTCTGAATAGGAAAGTCAAGCCATTATACACTTACATATGAATGCTCACACAGCCCATGTATTTATGTTGCTTCCCCCCACAACCTCCATTTTCTGCACAAATCAGATTAACTGTTGAGAATACCCTGGGTGAGAGGGACAAGACTTTTTTTTCTTGTAAATATCAAAATCAAGATAGCTTTTCTCTCCTTGGCCTTCTGTACATGTGAAAGACAAGCAGATCAGCACGATCTCTCCTTTCCAGTAAGAACAAACAGTTCATTTAAAGCAACTAGCTGTGGTGTTCCTGTTTATGTTTCAATGATAATGGCTTGGTAATGGCTGTCTTGTAAGTCACCATCAGCATTTTAACATCTATGGAAATTCCAGAGACATTTAATTTGCTCACTTTGTATATAAAAGTTGTTCCTGCTGAGCATAATGTGTTGAATATAGTTCTTACTCAATTACTAGAAGTGCGTTGTAAAAGTTTTTGAAACTTGGTAAGGGAACTGTAACACACTCAATACGTCAATTTACTATTTATCTTCTCATGTGTCTTGTAAATTTATCTGTTTTCAGAATTGAAAGTGCAGTTTGATAAGAGGAGCGTGTTGTGATTATTTATGTGTTTTTAAAACTGTCTTTTGTCCTCTTTTTCTTTCTGCGTAAGTCTTAGCACAGTGGGATGTAATTATAGTCTCTTACAGTTGCAAAAAAACCTGTAAGAATTATTGAACTGTTGCTTTAATGAAAATAATTCTTTTCCATTTTTGATCTGATGTGCATAGTTGTAGAAGTTGCAGGAATGAACTAAGTTACGTGAAGTAACTGACATTACAAAGGATGTCTCATCTTTTTTTTTAAATTTGGCTATAAAACTGCTGTAGTTTTTTGACTGTTCAGGTGTATTCCTGCAGCACAGTTTCTAGTCTGGGATTAGCAATCTGATATTGTAAGCATAATTTCTAATTTGAAAAGGTACATTTTGTGCTTGTAAATGCCAGTGTTTCACTCACCCAAGACATCAAAGATTCGGGATGAGCCAAAGAGGACAAGTGCTGGTCAGGACAACAGCTCAGGAAACCTTATGCTTGGGAGCCGCGGCACAGAGGAGAGCAAGAGTGGCTTCTGTCCAGTGAACCAGCTTGTACTGAGAGGTAAGAAGCCCCATGGGACTCTCCCTCCTGCCCATGTGCTGTGTTAGGACCTAGACTCCCCATGTATATTACTGAACTTTTCTCGAGGAGTGGGTGGATGGAGAAGAAGCTTTAAGTATTAGCAAAGCTACCAACAGAAGACAGCAATCGGGTTTTGGGTTGAGTTGTTTTGTATGCGTTTAACCCAGTTGTCAAAAATGTTCCCTTTTACTAGTCCAAAAGCTGAAATTTCAGCTCAGTGTGCTTAATATTTTTGGAACACTGGCAATGATGCCTCCTAAACAATAGGTGACAAAGGGACCTGAGACAGAACAGTGCATTTAGAACCTTTCTGGAAAACCAAATCCTTCAGCCTGTCAGGAAAAACAACAACAACAAAACCAATCATCTCTTGCCTTTGTGAATTGTTGGTTCTGCCTTTTAGTACAGAGCAAGTTAAACTCTATTCGCCCCTACGTCATCTCGGTAGGTGTGAGACAGAGTACTTTGTGTGTGGAAATCAAAGTGCTGCTTTCTTTCTGTTCAGTTGCACATTTGGCCTTCTCAGCTAGTCTTGAGTAGTGGAAAGATTATGTTTATTTCTTAGCAGTCTCTGTTCAGTGTCCCACACTTCCCTCTTAAGTATCTGGCATTAGCAGCCAGGTATTAGCAACCCGGTATTAGGAAACTTGATGCAGACTAAATGGACCATGTATTTATTTATGCAGTGACCTTAGCCTTTTTTTTTTTTTGTGGTGTGGTTTGGTTTTTTGGGAGCTTTTTTTACTTTCTACAAATCCAAGCATCATTCCTTGTACTAAATACACTCTCTTAATTTCCTCTTATATAAACCACTTGAATAAACTATGGAGTATTGGTATCTGGGGATTTCTCTGCAGATGGAAAGAAAGACATGAAATTTGAGGCTACTGGAAAAAATAGAAACTCAAATCTCTACAGCTATGCCAGACAGACTTTGAAACATTAATGCAAGTTTTATTACAGGGATTAGTTTACGTTACACTCATTTATTAAAACCTAAGGACATCTTTATAAAAACTACTGTATATAAAGACAAGAGCAGTGCAATAGCAGTGTAAAACACATTTTTGGTTTACTTGGCAATCACTTTAGAAAGACAACATGGTTCATAATATGAAGTTAGAGAATGCAGCAAAAAATAGGACAGAATTAGATCAAAAACTAGATTAGCAAATCACTGGACACGGGCACATATTGATTTCAAACATCGAGTGTTATGTAAATGGTATTATTGTCAATGTATTAATAAAGAGTGAGAAATCACTGTAACCCTAGAATTTCTAGTTAGCTTAATTAGCCTAAAATTTGACTGCGGACTATTCAAGTAGACTATTGTACTGTATATATTATCTTCTTAGTGATTTACTATTTATGTAAAAGGAGGACTAGAAGAAATGCCTGTCTTATACAAGAGAATTTTCAAGGCTGAGAAAAGACGTTTCTTCCTGATGAGTTGAGTGAGGTTTTGTTTTTGTTGCTTTACTTGTCATACATGATCACTGTTGGCTAAATAGAACTGACTTTAAAAATCCCTTTGACTTGTTACTTCATCGCTTCTTCAAGTGGACAGTCCTCATATATAAATTACAGCCCATAATAAAACTATTAAAAACAGTTATCTAAAATAGCTGCTACAATATGCTGAAGTATACATTAAGAGGCCAGATTGTTTTCACTCTGTTTTTGTAAGATAACCAGGCACAAGAGATGGTTAATTACAACACTAAGTCCTGCACAAGCTTTATAAATTTTTGTCCTATGTTATACACAGCAATTATTGAGAAGTTGGACACTCAGTTCTCAGTAAAACTGAAGAGCGAAAATGAGTTGGACAAGGCAGGAGGCTTCTGGAGCATGAAGGTCATTAATAGCCACTGAGAGAGACAGCTGCCATTGTTAGACAGGGTGTACAAGGGACTGATACACTTCTCTAAATGTTAATTTTATATCCTTTATTTTTCCAACTGTATCAGGATGGACATAGAGGAAAATATATTTCTTTTACTCCAAGTCTTTTTCTTTAGAGACACTGTATTTGAACCAGTCTCTTTCTGTAGAAGAATTCATTGCAGTTTATCTGGTTCACCATAATTTTGATCAGGTAAATGCAGAGGAATATCAGAGAGCAGCTACCTAGATTCTTGAGATGTTCAGCTGACTGTTTGTCTAGCCAGTGCCTTTCTACAATGTCCCAAATGCTAAGGGAGAAGGGCCAATAGCGATGGTGGTAGGGAAACACATGTGGTGCACAGCTTCCCTTTAGTTTAAGGCCCAATGAGCATTAGTCTTATTCAGGATCATATATTCTGCTTAACTAGAGAGGCTCTCCTATGATTATAACAACAACTGATGAACAATTTTTCATCAGCTAAGACATGTATTTATCCATAAATTAATCTGTAGGCAAAATCAGAATTTCAGCCAGAGAGTATCTACCTTATAATAGCTGGCTCTGTATAGAAAATAAAGGGAAACAAACAAACGAACAAAAAGCACATCAATTACAAGGTATACATGTACTAGAAGTAAAGCATAAAACTGCTCATTTATAACGCACAATTCCCAAAGGGAAAAAAACCCTTACAAAATACAGTAAGTCACACAAACCAGTATCTAATACAAATTCCTTCATGAACATAAGCTTTTTACAAAGCTCTCTGTGGCAGCCATCACCTCACAATGAAAGTAGGTGCTGGTAGAAGGTAAAAGGAGGAAACAGTTACTGCAAAGCATCAAGGTAAAACTGATTACTGTAGCTAGGTACTTTGTTGGGTGTCTGCAGGAGTTATGGACCTTAGAGCTGATGTGGGAGTGTGGAGAAGACGTGATGCTGGCAGAGGCATGGATGGCATTGCTTCCAGCTACTTGCTTTTCTTTTCAGCTAGCATTAATAGTAGCCCCTTACATCTCATAGGGTGTTGAGGTCTCCCACCACCAGGAGCACATTGGTATCCTAATCAGATTGGGCACCCTTTGAAGGCTGAGCACTCCTGTGGTCTCCAGCCTTGTTGGCTCCCCCAGCACTTATTTATTTTTGTGTGGCTTTAGTCATTTCGCTGAATTTCACTGAATTTCGCTGAATTTCACTGAATTTTTTTAGAGTTGGAAGGGACCATATAGACCATCTAGTCCAACTCCCCGCTGAAGCAGGATTGCTTAGAGAATGTTACTCAGGACTGCATCCAGGCGGGTCTTGAAAATCTCCAAAGAAGGGGGCTCCACAACCTTCCTGGGCAGCCCGTTCCAGGGCTCTGTCACCCTCACCGTGAAGATGTTCTTTCTTATATTTGAGTCATGTATCATCATGCACTCTGGTAGCTGTGCATTAGCTCAAATGACTCAGTAGTCTATCCCTTTTGAGTACAAAGGAAGACTAAAATGCACTCAATTCAAAGAGGTACAAAAGGAAAACAATTATTCATTGACAAGATGTTCCTCATGTTAACTATACAGTAAAATATATGTTTTATTTAAAGTTCTTCAAAATTGCAGGACAAAATACTAGGCATGAAGGATTAATTTGGCAATAGCATGGCTTTGCATTGTGATTCCTAGATGAACTCCTCTGGTTGTCATTGCCAGGTTCTCCACATATATATCTGAAATGATTGAATTTCACAGGATTTGCTCATGTAATTGATACTGTATGATTTTAAAATAAACCTGTCCTGTGGAAAGTTAAGTCAAGCTACTGTAACCTAGTGACCAAGTACTCCACATACTTCTGCAGTAACATCATTGCCCTTCTGGCATACAAATGAATTCTTAGATTTGTGAGGGGTAAACTCTGAAGCCAGTCGGTGGCTGAGGGAATTGAATTATTGCTTTGTAAAGCAGAGGGACAATGGTATTATTGCTTTTGAACTATATAGTTTGTTGATTTTCTTCTGTTTCTCTTTCAGCTTCAAGAACTATGGGGGTGGAATGGGGTGTCTGTGTTGTTTCTTAATAAAGCTCCCTTCTTCAGGAGGATGTGCAAAGCTGAAGCCAAGATGTGCTGAGATGTTTGATGTTTTAGCAGAATCATTGCCAATGGTCTTAAAATGTGTATTAAGTGTGTATTAAATGTGTATTATTGAATCAACTGCTACCCTGCAGTTTGACTCAATGAAAGGGCCACACTTGCTTGTAATGCATATGACAGTATGTGTAACAGTGATGGGGATTGCCAGCATCTACCCTATTGTGACAAAATATTCACCAGAGAACTTTGGAAAAACTCACATTCAGTATTCTGACACTTAGATTAGGCTCAAATGGCAATAGATGGATGGGGAGGCAAAGAAAAGTTATCTACCAAAGGTTTGTCTTGTGATCTTTTTCCACCTTTGTGTGGATTTGCCAGAGCAACTTAATTTTCTTCCTATTGAGCATTATTGAGCATATCCTCAAATATGATGCTTCCTTTCAGAGATAATATCATCCATCTAGAATTAAAATATTGCTTACAGGATGCTTTCTTCTGGAGACTCTTTCTATACTGTTTCCCTATACAAGTTGTCTGAATGGTGCTTCTCTCCAGGTGACTTGCTCAATTTCCTTCTTGTAGTCTTTCGCTCTCCTGATTAACCATGGTTTTTTCAGCTCTTGTCATTTAGTTGATTTTCTTGAAAGCTGCTCCTTGAAGTCTGGTCTTACCTCTCCCATCTTGAGGCACATCAATATAATTTTCTGGAAGACATAAACCACAAATGTTCCCATAACGTTTCATAAACACACAACATCAAAGTATTTCCTGTAACGAAAAACTCGTGGTTATGTCACTTGTGGATTTAATCTGGGGAGGCAGGAAAGGGGAAGGAAAAGCATGAGAAAGAAAGAAGAGGTGTTAGGAGGCCTCTGCCTTCCCTCATTACCTCTATTTGGCCCCAGTATGAACTTGTGTGATATGGATGGTTGCATTCTCCTTCTCTTTTTTCCTATATAGTCAGAGTGGGAGTAACCTTGTTTCTCTCCCTGCTCTATTAAATTTGTCCTGGTCCTGCAAAATATTAATCACACAGTAGGTATGCAAGTTGCTTATTCTTACCTGTAACCTGGGGGAATATGGAGTGCAGCTTAGCTCTTGGGTCTGGGTGCATACCTGAGGTGCTGATGATGTGCCAAGCCAACCCCTGGGTGAGCATCATCAAAGGGGAGCCCTGGGAACTTAGCAGCGAGGGAGATGGGATGCTTTCCTGCAGGTTTCCTGCCTTGGCTGCTGGAGACAGCAGGGTGGTATGCTGCATGATAAAAATCAGATTTCATCCCAAGTTCCTCTTTCTGTATGTATGCCAGTGTACCCATTCCACAGTGTTGTGTTGTCTACTATCTGTGAGATGAAAAGATCAAATATTCGCCTGAAAATGTGAAAGATGAAATGCAAAGAACTGCTAAAATCTTAAACTCTACTGCTTGTAGTCTACTCTGAAAGTACAAAGTGCAGAGGGCTTCCTTCTGCAACGATAAATTTACTTTGAAGTAACTCTTATTTCTGTGGACAATCTCACTGGAACTGTTTACATGCGTAAACTGTTCCTGTGACCATACAGTAAATACCTTTATCAAATGGCATGGCACCTTCCTATGACATGCATCAGACCAAGCATAGACTGTTTAACCCCTATTCCTTTCATATGGTGAGAAAATGCACTTCTATTTCCACATATGTAAATGAGTAAATATTATATTCACAGAATTGTTGTGAGTATTCATTGTTTTTTTTCTTGCAGTGCCTCCTGGACATAACAAATGCTTTAAAGCTTCCCATCTTCACCTTATACAGAGTGTGTATATATGTAACTGGCTATGTGATCCGTCCATATATCAGCTATGGCAGCATGTAGGTAAATTGGCTGAAAGCCCAATTAGGGACAGTTTTGAGGTAGACCAAGATTACTAATCATAATAATAAATTAAAGCAATGCATCTGTTTGCTCAAGCAGGAAAGCATAATGGTATGAATACAAGCTGTTGGAGGCACAATTTGGTATTGTATACTTTGGTATAAGTAGCAACAATACTTAATTAACTTCTCCCACCAGACAGGATTCATTGCATATTGGCTATTCCCAAGTCCATGTGCTACATTATACATATTGCATTCCATTAATGTATAGAATACAGAGAAACATCTGGTTCAGACAGCAGAATATCTGGGAATCAGCATGTTTGAGGTTATCTAGTGTTTACCCATCAAAGCTATTCAATATACGAGGCTTGAGTCTCAACTTTCACGTCAGCGTAAGTTCATTGAAATTGCAGCGGTGCACCTGCTCGGAAGTGCAAGGTCAGGCAAGCAGCCACCTGAGCTGTAGCTCAACAGTATTAGCTTAATTCAG
This sequence comes from Limosa lapponica baueri, assembly GCA_002844005.1. NCBI lineage: Eukaryota > Metazoa > Chordata > Aves > Charadriiformes > Scolopacidae > Limosa > Limosa lapponica. The sequence goes on along the minus strand of KZ506705.1, from coordinate 27,076 downwards.
ATTTAGGCATTTCTCACAGTACTGTTAGCCAGGGAGGACCTCTGAGCAGAACTATTCAATTCTCTTTTAACTAACTATGAGGATTTAAGCCTTCACCCAAAATTCAATCAAATGAAATCTATGTCAAGGTTTGACAGTTAATTGCTTTCTAATAATCAAATAGACTAGACAGTCTTATTCAGTTTAGAAATACAAAAAAACTTACTTTGTGGTGTTTTGTTCTGTCACTGTCCTTTTTTAATGTTGGTAGAAATGGATACTAATAAAACATGCAAGCCTGCCTCTTGTGAGGTCTGCAGGCAGACAAAGTTTAAAACAAGTTGTTTGTATCTAGAAGAGAGTCTCCTGAGACTTAGTTATAACTAATTTAAAAAATACCTTGGGAGAAAGAAAGGTATTTTTTAAATTAGTTATAACTTGGAGCCACCTACGTCCTTCACAGCACCTTCAGTTGTTTCTTTTCACTCTTCTGTAGAGTGCTATGTGTGCTTTAGCACAGATGAAATGCTTTACCAATCTACAATGCGTAATTTAAATCACTAGATTGTTTGCCAGGATGTAGTTTCTTTTAGTTCTTTATTTATTTTTAAATAAATGTTTAGAGATGGAGCAGGTAGAGAGGCATTTATGTGCTCCTGGACAGAATGCAATTTTAAATGTGTCAGACCCATCAGCCTGTTGCTCTTTTCCTGTACCTGAGAATCCCAAAAATGCTCCTAGCCAGATCCTTCTTCCAAGGTTAATGTAAAAATCAAGAGTGTCACCAAGGTAGTGTAAAATGAGAGTTCTTGGATTCAAAGACTGTAGGAAAGTTTATGAAAATTTGTATGCAGCACAGAAGATAAAATATCACTCATGCGAGCAGCTTCAATTCTCTGCCAGTTCCCCTAATGTGCTACGGGAGAATGAGTGGGAGGATGTGAACAGCAGAGCCAGCAACACATAGACCACACTCAGCTCTGAAAGCCTCTTGCATCAAGGATGAAGTATTCACCCTGTGTTTTCTGAGCTCTTGACTGAGGGTGGTGCCGAATCAACAGCTTTGGCCTGAAACCAAATCATGACAGGACACATGCCAGGCTAAGAGGTCCTCTTCCTCTAGTGAGAAGTGAAGTGGGGTGTGTGATTGACTGACTGATGGCTGGACCAGTAAAGTTGAGAGGTACTGCTTCTGATTATTTTGCAATAGTGGGATCACTGAAAATCCTTGCCTTTTCCTAAGGAAGATAAATGCTAATTTCCACGTGCAGTTAACCAAAGTATTCCATCCCTGCCTCCCAACACAGCGTGCTTGGCAAAAGAAACCCCGTATTTGTCACTTCTGGTCACTTCTACAGGATTTTAATGTATTTAGAGCTGAAGCGTGTGCTCTGGAGCTGGCTCAGGCTGCTCCAACTCTCTAGCAAAGGTTACCGCCGTTGGGTGGTGCCCCAGGTTGCCATTGCTGCTCTACCTGACCACTCAGCGAACAGCACCCAGTCAAGCCGCATCGATTTTCATTGCCCGGCAAGGAAGTAGCTAACTAAAAGATTGCCTCCTCATCCTCAGCAATGACTTTGCATGGCAGCTTAGTTCTGCTGGAAAAAATGACATCCATTAATAATGAAGGAATGGTTCAGAGCCTCTGGAGACAAGTTTTTTTTCAGGGACTTTTGTCATTTTCTGACAAATGAAGTCAACAGTTGCCGCATTCGCCATTCCAGGGCCTCTTGCTAAGTTAGTGTTCACATAAAAGTGCCATCAATCACCACAGCCCCGTCAGACCTGAGATAACAAAGAAAACTCTCTCAGCAAATGTCCAGATCTTGCTCTGGCATAAAATTGTATTACACTGATCTAAGCAGACTTGCACTGATCTGCACCCGTTGAGGTTCTGCTGCAATGCCTTCAGATCTGGTCATGCTGGGAGTGGATGAAAAGGTTTCACGCTCTCTTCATAGGAAGAACTTGGATACCAGACTAACAAACAGCTTTCTGCAGTAAGAAGCCCTCAGCAGATACGCTGATTGTTGTAAGCAATAGGAATGTCCTCCTTCTCCATAAATGGAAGGACAAGGGAGGACAAAGCACAATGCACTAGATTTTGAAAAAAGCCTCACAAGATTGAAAGAAAGGATATGAGAAATGAATTGCAGGACAAGCACCAAATGAAAAACCATTCAGTTGTCTAAATATATTACAAACCAGAAAGAAATAGAACATAATCTAATCCCTCTGCCTGTGGAGTCTGCCAAAGAACAGGGAAATAATTTTTATAGCTTGGCATCTGTACACTCCTATGGCTATATTACACATAGCATGTAACTTTATATCCAGAATGTATGCTGAAAGGCTTCTTGGGTTATGAAGTCTAATTTTTAAAAGTTATGCAATGCCAGAATGAATGCTGCCATTGCAATCTCAATTTGGCCCTCTTATTTGTGCGAAAGAAAGCAGAAAGTCTCAGACTTTTTTAGGTGGGGCTCAACTTCTTTTTTTTCTTTGAGAGAACATCAAAACAGTGAATGATTCAGGTTTTTCCAATGCAGGGGAAACTTCAACAGCAACTAAAGTTTGCTTCAGATTGGCTCAGTCCTAAAGAGGTCGAGTGTTTTGGTTTTTTTGAATTGACTAGGAATACTTTAACATTGAGCAGTGGCATTGGATGTTGCCATCTTGCCATAAAGGAGTGGTGGCTTGGCCCCTATTTTCATCCCCAGGCTGAATAATCTTTTACTGGGTTACATTGCCTTTGATGATTTGCAGTACAAATTCTCCTCTGGCTAGCTGTGAAATGCATCATGGCACCTGCATGAGGTCAGATGAGAGGACTACCTTGGAAAATCCATTTTGTCACAGCCATTATGTAAAATGACCACCATCACTGGCAACCATCACTAATGTTTCTAAAATAATAGCTGGGTCAGGGAAGATAGACACCTGGTGCTTAAGAATTTAAACAAAACCCAAGCACTGAAAATTTTCAACTTGAAAAACAGACTCTGAATTTTCAACTCAAAGTGGTGTTTCTACTATAGCTGACAATTCTGCAAAGCTGGAGAGAAATGTCAAAATATGTTTGAAAGTGAATACCTCAGGAAGGTGTTAGGGATTTAACAGGATAAATGAGCAACACATGCCAGATTAATCAGAGTTAAGCAATTCCTTACCTGCAGACCTAATAAAAGGCTGGGATGTGTTACAAATGAAGCCAGAAGCATCTGCTCTGGTAGGTGTGCTCTTGGTGGCTGGGGGAACACATAAATGGGGCCATTTCAGAGAATCCTTTTGCTAAGTAGTCAGAAATATTTGGGGTGCTTGTATCTATCAGTTGTTAAGAAACACTGTGGAACTTCAAACAGGCCTGTAAGGCCTGGGGAGGCATGAGACAGATGGGCTTGTTGAATTTTGATTGTGGGGAAGTTTTGGAGGAGTTCCTATATGAGGGGAGGTATCAACTGTATTAAGCTGGTGGCCCATAATTTCCCTAGTGGAGGTGTGAATAGCAACTAGAAAGGTTATTATGTACTCTAGATTAAGCACAGAACTGTAAGCCTCAAACTGTGAGTCACAAATCTGAGGTATAGCATCAGAGTGCTCAGGAGACTAAGCAGTTCCCTGTCAGTTCAAGAGTAGACTTTCTCAGCAGGATTTCTCTGCTCTGCTGCTCTTTTGGAGGATGTAACCTATGCTTTTGCTATCATAGCTTGTGAATCACTATCCTGATTTAAGAGCAGCAGGCAAAAGATAGGTCGGTTGCAACAGTAAGTGGAAGAACATGCACATAGCTGGTGTCTTCTGGCCTACTTAAAGTCTTCTGCAACATGCCCTGAGCAGTTCTGGGATGTGCTATGTACTTCAATATACGCAAGGCTATCAGGAGAGAAAGTTTTCTCTTGGGTGAGTTAAAGATGTACAAAGCTTATAGTAGTCCTACTGAAGCACCAGCAGGCCTGATTTCTGTAACTGAAGCCGGGAAAGCCATGGTGATGTGAGAGATGCTGTCTGCTCATATTGCTGCTCTGTAGGTGGGAAGAAACCATTTGGATTATATGAGTTTCATTTGGACTGTGCTTACAGCAATGCATTTGCTCATGCTGCAATGGATTAGCATCAGTACAATGCGTACTTGATGAGGAACAAGTCAGATATAAAGCATGAATGGGACCAACTCAAAATAGGAATAGGTGGAACAGGTCCTACCTACCAGTCACTGGAAATGGGGCTGCATGTCACCTCTCAAACTGTTCTCTTCCCTTCCACCTGGGAATTATAGGTGGGGAATAGGCGTGTGTTTACTTCCATTGTGCTTTCAGAGCAGAATCACTGGTCCATGTTATGGAAGCTAATTATTGCTTAAAGGCTTAATATGTTACAAAAAGTAAGTGCTGTCAGCTGTCCTAGACATTGGAGCATTACAGCAATATATTCAAGAGTAGAAATGACTGTTTACAATGCTTGAGAAAGGGTTACTAGAAAAAGTCAAGTGCACAAATTATGAAGCAGTGCAATTTTTAAGAAATTTCCATGTTAATAATTTGTTATGACTGTTGGCAAATCTCGCTTTTAAGTTGCTCGCTCCACTTCTTAAGAATCTCACCTCTTTTATCCTGGATTAAGCTTCTGTAGGTCTCATAATGACTGGGGGGTATATAACAAACTGCACTTCACATCACTGCTGAGAGCTGTTCACTGGCTTAAAAGGAGCTTTAGAAACTTTGGGAAGATCTTGCATTCCCAGGGGTTAGGCTTGGGCACCTGTACGGGAGAAGGAGCTGGTGGTGGATGGCAGGTACCTGCTGGCCAGGTCCTTGGTTGTGCTGCTGTCCTCTACAGGAAATGGTGTGTCAGGAGAGGTGCAGGGCTACTCTCCGTACCAGAAGGACATGCAACAACTTGAAGGATTTACACTCTACTCCTGCATATCTCCTAGTTAAATCTGAATCTTAATAGATGTTAATTAACGACAACCAAGGCCCCAATTGGTGTGTAGTCACATATAAGACACAGTTACTTACACCAGTGGAGGGTCTTTTTTTGCCTCTATAAATCACTTTTAAATTTGTTTCCGTGACTTCTTATTGCTAATGTAGCGTTCAAAGGCAGTTTTCAGAGGAACCCGTTGTCTATAGCACATGTTTGAGCTTCATACTGGTGGGTCCGCTGGTTTGGACTTGTGTCTAGGGCAGTGATCTGAGCTGGTTGCCAGAGAGCTGGGAAACAAACTGCAACCAGTTAGAAATTGCCTCCCAGCCCTCCCCTGCAATGAAGGGAGGGTCTTGTACCAGCGCTGTTTTTGGCACGGTGTATGGTGTTGTTACCAATGACCTGGCTGCTTTTTTGGTAAGTGAAGCCTGGGATCTGCTCAGATCCCAGGTGTGTCTCACAAAGGGGTGTGGGAATTGACTTGGCACTTGGAGCGAGCCTGGAGAGCTGCTCCAGGCAAGGACTTGCCTTCCCCACCTCCTCCACCAGAACTGCGGGTGTTAAAACAGCAGCTGGCTTAACTTTTGTTATTAATATGGCTGCCTGGCTGACAGACCAAAGCTAAAAGGAAAAAATGGGTTTCCTGTAGAGTATCTGGAATATCTATAATTGTACAAATTAAATATGTCTTTTGTCCCATCAACTGGGTTGGGTGGGAGAGGAATGAAACCACACAGGATACAATTTTCTCTATTTTTTTACTAAAGGCCATATTTTACAATTCTCAATTACAAAGAGCAGTGATGTGAAATCAATCGGGTTGCTAACATAAATAAATATTACGAATATTGGTTTCTGAAGTAATCCTATGCTTCTGAAAGTCAAGTATTTTTCAATTAGTAGCAACGTTTATCATTTGATAGTTCCTGAAATGGTTGATACTGCTGAACACAGGTCTGGAAAGTAAAAACAACCAGTTCTCTTGGAGCATTCCAGAGGAAATACAAAGGATTCAAAAAAAGTTCTGATTTATGAGTATTGAATAGAGGAACAGATGAAGGTTTGAGGACATAAATTGAAAGATGATCACTGAAAAGCTGCGTGTGTCTTCCCTCACTGAAGCATTGCAGCCTGATTTTTAATGAGCTGAAATGTCTTCATCCTCCTCTTCAGGTTATTTAAAAAAAAAATACTCAAAACACCCTGGGCCTTCCAAGGCATCTTAAAAGTGTGGATGGCCAATTACAAGTAAAACTGAAAGTGAGCTGGACTTACTAATTTGCCAGACATCTATGGAATCCTAGTCACTACCAGGGTGCCCAAATCAGATTCATCACCTGAGGCTAAAATTCATCTGGCTGGTTGTTGCCAGATTTTCCTGTAAGCTAATGTGTGACAACCATTAACTAACTGATACACCTGAAGGCAAATTAATTTGCATGGTTCACAAGAAAAAAAACCCTGGTTTCATTATGTATACAGCTTGAACTGCCTTCAATTTTTTTCAAGACCTCAATGAATCACTATGCCAAGCTGAATAGCGATACCATGTAACAAACTTAGACCTCTTGTTCCACTTGAGACTGTGCTCATTTTCACATACTTTCAGCTAAGTGGAGTGACTAAATAGCTTTAATTTCACTCCTGTCATAGAGGAAGATGACTTGAGATATTTAGACACAGAGAGGCCAAGAGGAACTATAGCTAGAGGCAAGACAGTGTGTTTTTGCCTGCTTCTTTAAGGTCTGGGGCAGGCATGTTGCTTTGGAAAGGAGATTATTGCTATGTGTGATTTAATGGCATAGATACTATGAATGGGTTTTTTCTCACCTAATTTTAGACATCAAAATGGCTGGATGTCTTAATTTCCAGAGAGTCACCTCAGACTTCTTTATTGTCAACAGAAAGCAACAGCCACCTCTGCAGAGCTACTCTCCTCCTCCTGGGATAGGCGTCAAGTTGGGTGAGTGATGCTGCAGGGACGCCCATTTGTCCTTATTGGCTCCCAAAGAAACTGATGGGTGATCAGTTCACGTGCAGGTGCCTAAAAGTCCCATGCCTAACTTAGGGAATGAGTAGTCCCACTGCCCCCAGAAACTGAATTATAATAATGTTTAACGCTAGAATGGATTTCTGTTACCATCATGTGCAGTCTCATACTGCCAAATGCAAATATATAATCTTCTATGTAAACATCCAACTCTGTGCTATTTACAATTCAGTCCCACTAAGTGAACGTTGTCACCCACGTTGTTCTGTAGTCTCCATGTTCTGGTTAGAAAGCTTCTTCCCTTATGTTTATTCATGAGCAGATTTGATTGTTGTGTTTAAGACCTATAACATACTGAAAGATTTTGATGAAAAAACAAAACCTGTAGGTATTTCCTCACATACAGCTACCTCTGGAAAGGAAAACAACTTCTTACCCTACATGTGCATGTGCAGTCCTACAGATTTTTTTTTTTACCCTCTCTCACAAACTTCCATTGGCTGAGTGGCAGGAAAGGTATACTCCTGAGGCCCATGCCCTCAGCGATGCTGCATGCTCCTGTGGATGGGGCAATAGATGGGCACTCTTTGGAGCAGGGCTCAATTTTTTTGCACAATGAAATCTCTTGGTACTGCTGTAAAAGCTTTTAAAAAAAAAAAAAAACAAAACTGTGAAGCTCTGCATATTTCTACATTAGTGGTAAGGACTGAATTATCTGAATGTCTCCGATTTCAGCTCATCCCAATTTCTCAAAAGCTGATGTTACCAGCTTTCAAAATCCATTCCCACAAAGGGTCTTCCACATACCTAAGATACTCAAGCATTCTTCGTGTTTGCTGAGCTCTTATACAGTAGTGTCAACCCACAGACCAAGGGAGCACAATGAAAAGTACAAGAGGCTTTACAAGCGCGTGCCCTTCTATGTAAAATTCAGGTACATGATATGAGAAAAAGGCCTCCATTCATGCTGGCTGACAATGTGAATTTAACAGATCTGCTACAAATTGAAAGCCAGGTTTAGAAAGCAAGCAGTATAACTTGCTATGTGATTTATGATGTAGCTTGCTAGGACACTGCCATTCCCCGCTTATGCAATCTCCTAATGCACCCAAAAACATTACTAGGGATCTTTTAAAAACAAAACCACCAAAACTTTGGTATAACAGCAGTGCCTGATTCAGAAAGAAGAGCAGCTATAGAGTGTATTCTTCTATTAAGTCTAATGACATTTTTTTAATAATTCCTTTGCCATACAGTGACCGATAATTTATTTATAAATGAAGGACATAATTTAAAAGGATGTTTATGCAAGATATACTCAATATAGAGTCTCTTTACTCATGTGGATGGTCAATTCTAAGTGTTGTAACAGATTTTTGCAACTTACAGCTGAGGTTAAAACGGCTTTATTGTACAGGATGATGCATGTGGTCTGTACCTTGATGTTAATAGAGCTGTACATAATTGAGCTGTTAGGAAGTGAAAGAGAAATGTGAGGAACTACGTGGGTTTATGTACAGTGATATGTATAGTGATATGAGTGCATATACACATGTTTATGTATATATGTGTATATATGTATCATTTAATTATCTAGCCCACAGTTTTTAAATATAATCTCCCGCATTTTATCTATAACTGTGACTTAGGTTCTTTGTAAAATTCAAGAATTAACTACTGAGCTAAGAAAAAGTAGGCCAACCTACATCAGATGAATATTCTGCTCCTTTTATTATCTCTTTTTTGCCTTAGCGCTCTTTGCAACCTTGGCATCAGCAAAATTCAATCTGTTAAAATTGCTACCCAGCATGTCCTGAAGTTCAACAGAGGATAAAAACAAACACATTCATGGAAATCGAACCATTGAAACATGCTGAAAGGGGGAAAGGGGCTAGCCAAACATTAGATTTGAGTGGGTTTGGTGCCATTTGCAGAGCTTCAAGGTGCTGACTTCTTTCAAGGCCCATGGAAGTCAATAAAACCAAAACCCACTGAGATTTCAGGGGATTTATGTTAGAAGTAAGAGAGTATTTTTTTCTAGATTCCATTTGAAAGAAGGTGGCAAAGTAAGTTTCCAAAGCAGATCAGATACATGAACCAGATCCTGGCTGGATCACCCACAATTCCTAATAACACTATGGAAACACTCCCCACTCTTCATTCCCCTGGTAGCAAGGTGGGTGCTGCAGGGCCAGAACAGTGACCCTGAAGATGTACCCGTATCCAACAACTGCCCAGCAGCAAGGTAGGTGGTGAGCCCCTCCAGATGCTGGAACTGCTCCTCAGTCCCCACCAAGCCTCTGCACTTCTTTTGACTTACTAAGTTACTCCCATTTCTTCCTCCTATTTCCCTTTTTCTCTCTTGCACATTAAAAATCTTCTATAATAACTGCTGCTTCCTCCAGGAGAGCTGAAACAAGATGCGTGTGATGCTTCCCTTAGCCTCGCCAGATGCTGAACTTGCTCCAATTGCAGAACGGACTATTTAGGAGGGAGGAATCTGTTTCAGCACTTGAATTTTGATCCCCAAACCTGTGGTTTAGCCTAGAGTTGTATATTTACTCCCAGTTAAATCAGGTTTTTTTATTTACCTCTGCACAATAAAGGAAATTCTTTCATTTCTGGAAATAAAATGCATATTAATGGCATATGGAAAAAATTGTATTTCTTGAAACAGTTATATCTTTTACCGAAGAGCCTTATATTCTACTTTCACTTTTCAGTATTAAGAGGGCTAGTGTTCTGAGCCAGAGCTCAAGAAAATATATAGAGTAATTACTGTATTGAGGGCTAGATTTCACTGTAGAATGAAACAGTCCTTGTGTTTCCTCTAACTGTTCTTTCTGTGTATGATTTTTTTTTTCCTCAGCTGAATTTGTGTGGCTTTTCTAGCAGTCTGAAATTTTAAATTATTTCTTTTAAAATAAATTTCTGAAGATACTTCAAAAAAGAGCACAGAACAGCTTTTTAACATTAGCAAAATTATCAACAACTAAAAAAATAGTAGTAAAGCTGTTACAATTTAATCTGGTTACTGTTTGGCTTCCTGTTGTAGATCCAGTGTATGTTTATTCGCACATAAAGATCCCAGCAATAAATAATTTTTAGCTTTGTTTATTTGCAGTTAGGAGCAGAAGGGTAACACCCACAACACCATCACTGGAAACAGCACTACGTGCTGGAAGAGATGTTAGAAAGACAGTTTTATGCAGAAATGTCTCTTTTTCTCTTTCCTTTTACCGTGTAAAAATCCATAGGAGAAGTTGAGGTGTGTTGAGATGTGGAAAGAGAAGAGGCCAAAAACCCTGGACAATTTTAGCAGAGTGAAAGAGGCAAGGAAACAATTTCTCATTGGTGGTTATCTGAACTGTTTTGCCAGCTTTACAAAGAAACATGCTTTGATGCCAGTGGTGGAACTGCGACTGGTTTATTATTTTTAAATTGTCTCACAGCTGCATCTAGATATTGGTCTGCTGGGGTGTAAAACATCCTTTGGCTGCAATAGGATCTTTGTGCATGGATCAGTAACAGTGTATGACCCCTGCTGAGTAGCATTTCTTGCATTGCAGAGAAAGAAAAACAGTGCTTGCTTGGCGTCATCAGGCTGAGGTATTCCACTTGGTATGGCTTGGCCTTAATGATAATTTATGAAGCATGGAAATTTTTGTTTTGATCAATAATGACTGCCAGCTGGTGGGTTACTGTCTGTTTGTTCTATGTTATTCTTCATTATTTGCTCATTTGTTTGCATGTGTGTGCACGTTTTGTGTTGTAGATCCATTGTATGCTTATTTTTTCATGACAGACATTTAGGCTTCTTGCAGTTGCCCAGTGATGACTGTGGTTTTCAGGTATGCACCTTAATATTAGATGAGAGGCAGAAAGACTGTAATAATTCAGAATGAATAATTCAACAACAGCTACCACATGTAAGCACTGTAACAGAATGCTGCTGTGCTGTGTCAATGTTCCTGTGGCCATTATAAATTTACAGCACTTCCAAATAAAAAATTGGAAGCCAGTTACTTACACATAAAAATAATCTTCACCTCTTCAGCTCTCCTACAACCACTGGCTTCCTGTGCCCACAGAACATGAGAGTCAAGGATTTGGCAGGTGTTGGCGAGCAGAGACTTTGCCCAGAGGTTTCCATTCTTTGATGTGATTATGCAATCACTGCACAGTCCCACTGGCATCAGCAGCTATTATGCAGCAGCTGCATAATCAGGCGTTCATTGGAAGAGGCGGGGACGAAGAAGGCCACGTTTGTCCCCTGTGTTCCCTGATGGTAAAGGATGAAACAATTGGAAACAGCATTGTGTGATTTTTGATGTGCAGCTGTTGGCTCGTGTTTTCTGACTGTTCTGCAAGTCTGACAAGAATGTGATGCTAGGAAAGTGTGATGCTTGGACCACAACAACCCCATAAAATGCTACAGGTGCAGGGAAGCATGGCTGGAGAGCTTCCCAGTGGAAAAGGACCCAGGGCTGTTGGTTGACAGCAGGCTGAATATGAGCCAGCAGTGTGCCCAGGTGGCCAAGAAGACCAACAGCCTCCTGGCTTGTATCAGAAATAGTGTGGCCAGCAGGACTAGGGAAGTGATCGTTCCCCTGTAGTCAGCACTGGTGAGGCCCCACCTTGAGTACTGTGTTAAGTTTTGGGCCCCTCACTACAAGAAAGGTATTGAGGTGCTGGAGCATGTCCAGAGAAGAGCAACAAAGCTGGTGAGGGGTCTAGAGCACAAGTCTTATGAGGAGCAGCTGAGGGAACTGGCATTGTTTAGTCTGGACAAAGGGAGGTTCAGGGGAGACCAACTACCTGAAAGAAGGTTGTAGCGAGGTGGATGTCAGTCTCTTCTCCCAAGTAACAGGTGATAGGGCAAGAGGAAACGGCCTCAAATTGTGCCAGGGGAAGTTTAGATTGGATATTAGGAAAAATTTCTTGACTGAACAGGCTGCCCAGGGAAGTGGTTGAGTCACCATCCCTGGAGGTATTTAAAAGATGTGTAGATGTGGCACTTAGGAACATAGTTTACTGGTTTACTTGGCAGTGCTATGTTAATGGTTGGACTTGATGATCTTAAAGGTCTCTTCCCACTTAAATGATTCCATGCTTCTGTGAAAACTGATGTTGGTATGAGTCTTCTGGGACCACAGCCTCACACATTCCCCAGATAAATCAGATTTTAAAGTGCCATTCTCCTCAGGGTTCTCGGTTCGGCCTCCTGTGCAGACCTAGCTTTCCATGCAGTGCCTCTTGTTTTTATTCCATGAACCCCTCTTGCCAGTTTTAAAACCACAAGTAATGGGTATTCTTCTGCATCTCAAGACATTTTCTTGGTGAATGGCCAACTCTGAAAGGAAACGTACACTTAGGCGAGATGAATCCCACTCTCAAACTTCAGCTGGTTAAATGTTAGTAACTTGTATAAGCTCATCTTCCAGCATAGTGTTAAAAAAATCAATGAAGAGAAGCTTCCAAGTGATTCAATCCATCCTAAGAGAGGTGGGGTGAATAGCCCTCTGAAAATGCCTCTTCCAATGTGTTACTGAGGATGCCTAAACAGGTAGTAGATGCTCGACTTTTAGATGGCTAAATTGACTGAGATTAATCCTGCTCTTTATTGCCAGCCAAGATTTGTATAAATTGATCTTCCAGGTATTGGATCTTTTGCTGTCTTTGTTTGCTACAGTTCTCTATTGTCTGAAATCTCCTTGCCATGAAGAATTTACAGGCTGGGATCAAATTGCCTTTTAATGTTCTTTTAGCCTTGAGCTTCTTAAACTTCTCACAGTTTGACAGCCTTTCCAAAAGTCAGATAAGCTCTGCAGCTCTTTCTGAATGCTTTCCCCATCTGCCATTACAGTTTTTTCAGCTACAGGCTCTAGTGAAGGTGATGTTTTCCTCTAGCAGACTGATCACTGCCAGTGAGGTAACAGCTCCAATTGGCATCTCCCCTTTATATAATTTCGTTATATTTATATAATTTTGTTAGCTTGCTTACCCATCATACTCTATAGGAAACCGATGGTGGGTAGTTACCTACTGTATTACTAGATATTTCAAATCGTTCCAGGACATTCTGTAACAGCACAGTAGAGAGTGACCTGTGCCATTACCTGAACCTTATGTCCATGTTTCTACTACACAACATAAAATGTGCAATCTTAGTTTTGTGAGGCAGGAACTTTGTTGCCCAGGTAGGGTGTCGGATACCAAAGTAGAGCACCGTATAATCAGTCTTTAAGAGCTAGATTACAGCCTGTTGTATATTTGATCTTTGTAATGCATTTGCAAATTTTGATAGAACTACAGGAGAGTCCTACATAGAAACTGGATGCAGCACCAACAGTTTGTGAAATGTTTACTGACCCCTTCATCTTCTCTTAGACAGTCTACTAGAACCTTGCCAAACCACTAGATTGCATGCTGCACTGTGTGAGCAAATCTACACGTGCTTCCATGTGGTCTCCTCATAGTATGTTAGGTAACGTGCAAAACCCAACTAGAACAACAGTGTTCACATATGTTTGTGTGTAGAGCAGGTTGAAACTGGGTCTGTTGGAGGCCAAACCTACAGACTTCTACATGCCTCCACAGTCTCAGGATTACTGCCTCCTAGATATGAAGGAGGTATGATCCTCTGGAAACTGCAAAATTAGACTGGGGATGGAGGGCAATTTCTTGCTCTTACAGGATTGCAAATTTACAAAATTTTACACAAATTACAATAACGGAAGTATTTTCAAATACTTTCAGTGTGGCCCTTGGCAACTAGATAGGCTTTTCTGTTTCATTTGTCAAATGGAAGTAACAAAACTTGGTTAGTTCACATAAGCACTGTGTGGATAAATACACCACAGCCTATTAAGAACTCATTTATTTTTATAGTATGTAGGAGCAGCACTAACCGCAGCTATAGCCAGTGGTCAGGAGAACTGCCTTTAAGAAACATAGGGAAATGGCAGCCAATCCCACAGCTAAATTTTACTAATTTTGTTTTTTAAATATTCTAGACCATGTTTGCATCAATCTAAATAGAATAAAGGAAAATAAGAAAATGAGGCAGAGGTTGCCCTCGAGCTGAAATTTATTAGTCTAACAAACACTGGCAGATTAGGACTTAAAATTTTAGGGACATGGTCTAGTGATTATTTTGTCAGCATTAGGTTGATGGTTGGACTTGATGATCTTAAAGGTCCCTTCCAACCTAGACAATACTGTGATTCTATAATTCTAAAATGGAAAAATGTGGATTAGTCTTGTCACTAGTGCTAAGCAAGCTCTTTCTTCTGTTATCTCACTTGTCTCCTACAAAACCTACCCCTTACAGCCAGCATCATCTTGTGGACTTTCTTAAGTATGATTGTGGGACTGCTTCAGGTATTTTGCTTTATGTATTTCCAGGGAAAAGACAGGAAGAGTTAATCTGAGCAAGAGTTGGCAAATGCCAAACCAAGTTTATTTTTCTTTTCAATAGCATCACAATTAGGTTGTATTTTTAACACATCCACAAAAATGCATCCACATTTTTGCCACCTTTTAGTTGTTCATGCAAACAGTGGGGCTTTTTTTAATTGGGACATTTTTTGTTGTGAGCTCTGAGAGACTTCAGTGATTAGTAAAAAAAATACAAAGTCAACTCCCAGCTCCTCATGTAATTTTCTTTAAAATGTCTTAAAATGCAAATTAAGCAGATGTTTTTCTAGTTGATTTCAGTTGTCAACTTCAGCATTGTAAAACAAGTTTGGGAGGTTTTTGGTGATCGAAAAGGGTGAACTCTGCCTGCTTTTCAGTCGCATTTTCTTTAGAACTGTTTAGGTGAATCTGTGCTGGAGATGAGCTGTTAGTATAAGAATGCTTAAAGGTGCTGGGTTCAGCAGCTCCCTATGACTCATCACTTTTCAGAGATGAGAAGTTGGGAATGCAATACAAAATAACTTGCCTCCCTCGTCTGTGTGACTGATTAAAATCTGTATCACTAATCAACGTAGAATATCGTTAATGACTGTTTAATTAATTTACTGTATTTTTTGATGAAGCTCACTGCAATTACTTTTCCACATGCTGCTACATGATAGTAATGATTTTCAACAGAAAGAAGGCAGCCTGTGTAGCGTGTATCAGCTCTCAGAGCAGCATCGCTTTAATGACTGCAAGGAATTGCTCTAATACAAAATTCAGCTGAGAGAGATGATTAACTAGTTAATACGCACAATCCCCGTAATTACGAAGGCTCCTTTGTGCATAAACCACTCAACTATGTACTCGAGCACCAGTCCTTCAGAAACAAAAACTGTAGCTGGACTTTGTGACTTGAGTCCAGCAGCCACTGTCCTGCCAGGTGACGGCATAAACCGCTGTGCGAACATCTTTACATTGCTGCTTTTAACACTTGCTGTAAATGGTTATGTCTCCACAATCATTCCACCTCTGAGACTCTTTGGAGCCAATAAAGGTTACCAATAGATACAAACACCAGGAAACAGATTACTCTATTGGGAAGTAAAGTGAGGTAGCTTATTTATTTCACACATAACCACTTCTTACAGTTGTTTTTACTCTCCTGTATTTTATGATGGGTGTCCAGTTTCCACTGCTTATTCTTTTGATCCTGCTCTGTGGAGGCTACATAGTTGTGCTGATTAAACTCATTTCTCTGATTTTTAAAGTAATGTGTCTCTCTTGTTCTCTTTTGGGATCATGTTATCACCTGACAGAGGACTAACATTAGCAGCATGTGGTCCAGTGACCGTTGTCATATTCCTGCCATTTAATGTCTTAAACTCATTTTATTTCTTTAGCGTTTCCTATTTCCAAGAAACTTTTTATAGATAGTGGATTTCAAAGTCTTTTCAGAGGCATGTTTTTTCTGCAATGAATAGATTCGTACTTCACAATCATGTTGTAGGTATCTGTGTATATGTATTTATGACAGTGTTGATCATGTAACTTCTCCAAAACCTTTTAAGTTCTTGAAAACTGTTTGGTGATTGACATCAGTGTTCTCTCATGCCTTAATGAACAGTAAAATGACTCTAATGTTTCTCAAATTTCAACGCTTTTTGATCTATTTCGCTTTTGAGACTTAAACAGCCATATAACTGATATCTTTCTAATGATGAACAAACTGACTGTGTCTAATTGCTGGCCTTTTCTTGAACTGTGCGGTGAAACATCGTTATAAAGCCAAGGTCATACAAACATGTTTTATCACTCTTCTGATGAAATGCCTAATTGCTTGCTGTGGTTGTCTTCGTCATGATCTAATCAGGGAACAGTGACAATAAAAGTAATGATGTGGTAAATCCTTGACCTCAGCTCTCACTGCAAATAATTGTCTGACGCTGTTACCATTTATGGTGATGCATTCAGTATTATCACATAAGCTTTTGATGATTTCATTACTGTCTGGTATTCCATAGTATGCTATTATTTCATGTAGAAATTTTAGCATACTCCAAAAGATCTTCTGCAACCCTGTAAAACGATTATTTATTACACATGGCTTTTTGTTTAGTAATAACTCTGAGAATAATAAATTAGTCTGTATATGATCTTCAGCTCTACTACATGCTTTTATCTCCTTGAATTAGGGAGTCAATTGTTTCTTGATATCCAAAATACATTTTGGGAGTTGATTTTCCAAGGCACTAAAAGCAATAGGATTTTACTTCAGAGACTTTTTTAAATTTTTCTTCATTCTCACTTCTGTTAAAAGCACCGAGTGTACATAGATAGTTGTTTCGCAGGTGTTGTAGTAGTTCTTTGGGGCGTAGTCTACTTAAGACAGACAGTATTCTGTTCATCATTTTCTTTCTTTTTTTTTTACCTTTTTTTTTTGAAAAGTGCTTTCTTTCGTTCAGAACTCTGAGCTACACTAAATCTCCTACTTGGAAAACCTGTTGCAACTTTGGATAAACACAGGAAAGCTTGCCTGTTTACATCTTTAACTCCAGCTCCTTAACACCTCCCCTTTTATTTCTTCTACCACTTGCAATATATTCTCCTTGTCATTTGCTTGTCCATCTGCTTTGTTTAGTCTCTAAAAAACTAAAATAAATTAGTTAAATTTTATCAATGTAATAAAAATTTTGGTCCCTGCCAGTTAAAGCTTTAATACAGCCAAGACTGCATAATTCAATACAAAGTATGGGAGATGCTCACTGCTTCATACCTTTGCCTTTGTTAGTCTAGATCCAGCTACTCTTAAAAGCATGTCAGAGACAACTAGGCTGATTTTCAGTTACATTTGTATTTACAGATCTAAATCAGGAGTGACTGTGAGCATCTGACAGCTTTTTAAATGCAAAGGTCAGAGTGAAATCAGCCAGCCTGGCCCCCTTTGACATGCTGTTGAGAGAAATGGCCAGACTGCGTGAGTGTATGTGGGTATGAAGCTCAGCTGTTGCACTTTCTCTGTGACACTTCAGAATCTAAGTGAGGAGCTTCAGAATTACCTCACTATTTTATTTTTCAGTGCATACATAAAATGTGTAAAACGTGCTATTACAATTACTATCGAGCACCTGGCACCTAAGAGGATGCAAGGAGTAGGAGTTTTCTAGCTACTAAAATAACTATGGAGTCTTTTAAAATTAACTGGTTTCTATTGTGACAAAGAAGATGGAATTGGTTGATAAAACTTGGGATGTCACACTCATTCCTGTGTGTGATGCTTCAGTGTTGTGACATTATGCAGTGCAATTGTGGGCTTACCTGGAGTCTTCTGATTTCACACAATTTTTACGCTGCTATTTGCTACTTCAGTAGTGTTATTCCAGATTTGTTGTAACAGAGATGAGGTAATGGTCTCACTGCAAAAAATTCTACTCAAAATATATAAGAAAATTTAAATATGGAAGATGTTCAGAACTGGTTTCAAGTATTTTTACTAGCTTTCATTTCTCAGTGTGCAGAGTTCATTTAGCAATAGTCTTCAGACAACCTTTTAACTACTCACTTTTGTTCTAATTGCTATTTTCTGACAATTCGTTACCATTTTTAAGCTAATTTAAATCACTTTAACTGTACAGTGCATTTAAAAGAAAGCCTTTCTGATGAATGTGACAGTCCCAATTTGATGGGAAGGCTGAGAAACAGCCAAAATAGGGAATATCAATCGGCTCATGTCATAGGAGTCTGCAGCTAACAAGAATGTAGAGAAATAAATGTTGCAATATGGGGTCTATAATTTACAGAGCAAAAGGAAAAGAAGAATAAGACATGAAATGAACAATACGTATTACATATGTATCAACAAAAGATGCAGTGTCTATGAATATACACACAGATTACCTATAGTCAGACTGAGGTGGACAGAAACCTTGCATATTGGCTTAACTTCACATGCTAATAGTGACTTTCTAAATACAAGGAAGAAAGCAAGCAAGCAAGCACTCAGTAACCTACGTATCTTGAATTATTTAACTGCAAATGATAAAAATCAAAACTAAATCTTCCCATTTATTTGTATGATTATAGTACTGAGGCAAGTAAAGAAGACTCGGAGGATTACAGATTTTGAGGTGTTTGGTTCCAAGCCCACTGTTTGTTTGTGTTGTTGGTCTTCTGCCCTGACATCAGATAGGAGGCCAGGCAGGAGAAGGAATACGCAATGGAAAACGAGTTGCAGCATCTGGATCTTCCAGGACCAGAAAGTGATTTCCTTAGCTGTGCTTTTGTTTTTAAGCAATTTCTGTTTTTACAGTTACGCAGTTCCTAGCAAACAGATAAGAATATTTAGAAGAAAACATATTCAACAATATCTGTTACTCTAACTCAATACATTTTGAAGGGAATGGAGGCACACATATAATGGTAGATGTTGCCCGACACACCTAATGTCTGTTACAAGACAGATTCTCCAGATGATGTTAATTCCCAGAGAGTTCTTTAATAAAAGCAACATACAAGTATTCAATTTAATTTCTTTCCATCTTTTTAAAAAAACTATTGGTGCTCTGGTTTTCCAAAGTTAGTTGAGTATAATTTAAAAATCTAGGTAGGGGCTGTAAATGAAAACCAGGCTTTGCCCTGCGATGCAAAATTTTGCATCTTTAAAATAGTATTATCGTATTTCTGTTTAATGTAGCACTTATTTGCAAACATAAATTTAAGATCTTTCTTATTTTCAAAACACTTTACTGAGGATGGAAGTAGGCTGATTTTGTTCACTTTGTTACTGTAAATGTCTCATATCAAGAGCAGTCTCTCCACAAAACCCTCCTGCCAGCCCAGCGCCTGATGTTCTTGGTGGATTCTGGCCACCTTCACACTGCACAGTTGACCTACTTCAGTGCCAATGTCCCAATCTAGGTGACACAGGCAAGACTGCATGTGCAGCTCTTAGAAATTATTGAAACAGAGGACCTACTGAATGTGGATATTTTGCTCCAGTGATAGTCTGTATCCTGTTTAAAACTTGGTATCAATTCGATAGTTCACGTAGCCTTTTAAGCCACCAGCAAAGTATTTATTCCCTGTGTTTTTTTGCAGGGTTGCTGTGGACGTGCTCAGTTACCTGCTGGCTTCTAAACCTTACCAATATTTTTATAGGCTTTTTTCTCTCTTTGTTTATAAGTGCTTTGGTAGTCATTTGAAGAGGTGTCAAGTAGCAGGTGAATAGCAGCAGGCTAAAAACTATTCTATTTGTTGCCTGAAAGACAATGTGACCCAGAGGAATTCACAGCAAAAGCAGATTGCAACATCTAATAAGGGGAAGTAAAATAGACTTGCCTTTGTCTAATCCATTCCAACTGCATAAAGGAAATAAGCACAGGCTTACCCTGCTGGGCTGATACTTTTCCGAATTCTGGACAACCAGCAGGTTTCCGAAACCGTGAGTCATGTAGCATAACATATATGATCACACACAGAGTAGACACTGCCTTTGTGTGCTGCTGTGCAGAAAGGCGGGGAACCGAGAAGCAAAAGTTAGACTTGAAGACAGTAGTCCCTGTGATTTGCATCCTCGATGGAGGTGGGAAGGAGTTTAACATCACCACAGCAAGGCAGAGAGATCATGTTCATCTGTTGCTCTCTCACATCTAGAACACAGCATGGCTACAAAGAATCTGGAGAAACTCTGCCAGGCTGCCATGGCCCATAATTACTTTTATGTGATCTTCCTTACTAGTCTGACCTTTTTTAGTCATTATTAATTAGCAATATTCCTGTGATTGTGAGAACAATTTTTTTTCAGTAGTCAGGATTTTGATTCCTCAACTTAACAATATTTCATTTGATCGCCTCCCCAGCTTGTACTTTGTTGAGCAGTAGTTAAGATTTGCCTGCTCCTTGTTACTGTTTGTTTTCCAGCTGTTAAAAGTTTGCTCAGGCTAACCAGACTGCAGATTTTTACATGGGCCAGTGAGCACGAAAGTGTCCAGCTCATGCACTTCAGCCATGACCTGGAGCAACCACCCTGAGGCAAACCACAACTGTTTTAAGTTTGTTCACTTGCAGTCTGTGACGGTGTTTGGGTTGCGGGAGGTACATCCACCAGGACCTTCAGACCACACAGGCCTTTGGACAGCCCTCAGATGGTTTCCATACTAAAGGAGAAATCAACATTAGTTGGGCCGCAAAATCCATACACTACATCATGAAGCAACATTAGCCTAAATTGGGCTCGATGTTTCAAAGATTAATGATTTTCCTGCCTGTCCTTGCACAATACTGCAAGCCCTCTGCAGAGCAGCCAGCAGCATGTATAATGGATTCCAGACTTCTTTAGTTATAATAATATTATGGCTATACATGGTCCTCTTTGTCTCAAGTAAATAATAAAGTGAACTGCTATGACAAAATATTTAAACATTTTGGGGACGGTTCTACCCACTATATACTATGACTTGATTTTTCTCTCTGACATATCTGTTTCAGTCATCAGTTTCACTGCCAATTCACAGCATTTAAACTAGAACAAGAAAAGAAATGATAAAATAAAAAAGCACTTACATTTTTTTTTAATCCAGGAAGATCCCAAACTGCTTTACAAACTATTGGTTAATCCTGCCGTCTTTCTTTGGATAGTTTCTTACACTGTCAGTTTTCTGCAATAAGGATACCTAAAGTCTTCGATGCTGCTGAGATTCTTGATGCGCAAGAATCACTTTCCTATTATCACCATGTAGTGTCTTCTAGAATGGTTATCTTTTGTAACTGTATTAGGATAAATGTAGTACAGGAAGCTAACAACTTCAACATCTGTCATCATGAAAACCTGCAAACTGTTTTGGAAAACATTTTTAACAGTATTTAAGTTTTTATGCCCTGGAATATATGCATATTTCACAGGATTAAAAAAATCTATTTTGTATTTTTGAAAAGCTCGTCTGTAAACAGGAACTGTTCTCATGGTATGATACCACCAATGTATATGTATACAAGTGTGTTTATCAGGTGCTAAAGAAAACCGCTTATTTTCTCTATAGAGGGAAAAGCTGGGATAAGTTTAGGACACATTAAGAAAGCCAATAAAAACTGAAAAGTTAATTTTATAGACTAGAAAAATGCTGTTACCAAAGCATCTAAAGGGTGTCATCATAGATTAGGCAGTTTTAAAACCAGTGATGGAAACGACAAATCCAGTAGCTTCATTGCACTTCTTCACTGATAGTTCAATTACATTTTGAGAAGATCGTACTGAGGTCATCTGTCAAATAAAAACTGCAGCAGAACCAGACTCTGAAACTAAGCTTAATTTCTATGTGGCAAAATTACCATATTTTCATGTATATAACCTGCAGATTATCTAATGGAGAAATCTTTTACTTCCCACTGTCTTAACAATTGCTGTAGTACAAAAGTTCCTCATTTTCTGAGGAAGCTGGTTACTCAAAAACCTCTTTCATATGTTAAACACCTCACCTGTGACCACCAGCACCTACTAACTTTTTCTTGGTATTTTTTATGTAGCCAATTCAGACTGAGTCATCTATGCACTTAGTTAAGGGGTTGTGAATTTCAAAAGTTGCAGGTTATAAGTTTGTAAATATGGCATCTCTTGCAGTGTTTTACATGCTGAAATACAAGGGATAAATATGATTTTGCTAAGGAAACATCTACTTATTTTTTCCACTGAGCAATGAAAGGATTAGGAAAAAAAGAAACAATTTTATGAGAACTAAGGGAAGCACAGACAGTCATCTGGGGAAGGGGTGAAGGTTACTGGAGTGACTTATCAATGCTCATCTCCTGCAAACGCAGGAAAAGGAGCATATGGGATATGCTCACCTGATCCTAACATACATTCCCTGCTTAATTCTTCAGAAAAAGCAAAGAAACAGAACAACAAAAGTCAGTAATGAAAAGTGACTAAGAATCCTTCAAGATATATTGAATAGTTTCCTTAAATTTGTAATGGTGTGGCAGAATTATCAAGTGGCTAATATTTTTATGTATATATATGTTCTGTATTTTATGTATACATATTCGTGTAGTCATTACATTTTTATATACACACATGTGCACGCACATATATGAAGCTACAATACAATTATTATACTACAAACGTTAGTCTTAACCTGTATTCTGACTGAAGACTTGGAGCTCAGTGCGCAAAAAAGCTGAAGGATTAGAAGAAGAAAAAATGAGAGGAAGTGAAGAAGTGAAAAGAAGAGTGCTTATAACTAAGCACAAGCAAGTCTCTATCTTAAGTACCTCTGTTACACTCTTCTGTTTGGACAAGGCCTGCTAGAATGCTCCTTAAGTCTGATCTGCGCTGGATTCAACCAGTACCAGCTACTGTGCCAAATGACCTGCTCTTTCACTGAGCCTTGTGCACAGCTCAAACTGTCATGACCTTTTCTATTATGAAAACCTATTTGCTCTAGATTTCAACCCTATTTGCTCTAGATTTACACTTAAAATTAAAGGGCAACTTATGAAATAAAAGGACTACTGCTATCATCATTCCATCTGCACCACAGTGCTACTCAAAGATTTCAGACCAAGATCAACGTTCTAGCTTTACATGCTCTACAGCTTCAGGAACTGCTGTCATCTTTTTCACCCTACTCAGATCACTTTATTTTGCCAGAACTCAGCACTCAGCCCTCTGGAACTTTTCTAAAATACACTGGTGACTCTGTACCCTCTCTGCCCCCTTCCAAATCTTCATGCTCTCTTGCCAAGAAAAAAGTCCCCTCCTTTCTTGACACCTTGTTTAGAGCATCGTTTTATTCAGTTCTCTTCCTTTCTTTCTCTTTACTTTGGTAAAAACAGTCCAAAATAATTCAATGTCATTTTGTCCCATGCCTGTCAGTGTTTAGTTTCTTCTATTGATATTGCATGTTCTGCCTCTTCCTGAAGTATCTGGTTCCCATTTCGTCTGGTTTTGGTTTGGTTTTTTTCCTTTTTCTTTTTTTTTTTGGGGGGGGTGGGGTGGGGGGGAGTGTGTTGTTTTGTTTTTGTAGCATTTAAATTTACAATAGCCTACTTGTGTCACTCTGTCAAATGAGATCAAGCTATGTTTTTTTGGCTTCGCATATAAAAAACCTAACCTGGTTTTTATGTTGTTTCTGTGTCTCATGCCTCAAATAGTGTGGATTTGTGACATCTCGCATTGAAGCTATTTCAGTGCTGCTATTTATACAATCTTTTAAAACCAGACCAACAGATACATAGCAATTAGTCTTTGACACGAGATTAAAATTAATTTTGTAATGGTTGATGTAGAACAAAGATTTGTAGTTTATTTGTACCACAGAGCAGTATAACTATTTAGCACTGAAAAATGGCAGCATCTATTTCTCTGAGAACAGTATTAAAAGATGACTTGATTCCAGAGTAAGAAATCGCTCTGTAAGACAGCTCATGGTATAAGGAATTATGTGCTAGAAATGGTGCCATTCAGCCTGAATTTGCATGCGCTTTCAAATACAGATGAGAACAACAGAGTCAAAAATATATATCACAATATGGCTTAACTTACTTACCAGGCAGATGTACTCTGAAAAGACATCAGGGGTGGGCTTAAAGCATCTCCTTTTAAAGTGTGTACTGTCTGTGATGTTTGAGGCTGTGGCTGAGTTTGAGGCTGTGTCTCTGGCTGAGGCTGTGTCTGTACTTGGCTTGGGTCCTGAGCAGGGTTAATCCATCGGCTTTGTCCCGGTGTCATCCACTTTCCCTGGATTCCCCACCGTGCCAGGTAAAATTTGCAAATATCATAGTTCATTGAAGAGTAATATAAAAGGTCCAGTACCAGCAAGATCACCACAAAAAAGCCATAGATCCACACTCCTAACAGTGCACTGTAGTTGCTGTGAAAGAAAAAAAGGGAAAACAAAAAAGTTCTCTCATATATCAATAACAGTCACTGCGTTACTTCATCAAGGTTGTTTCTTTAATTATATAAATATAATATATAGATGGATGAAACAAAAATTTTGTTCTAAAGCATGTGTCATTAAAAATTATTTATTTTTTCAATCTAAATACTGCTATATGCATATCATGAGAGGTTTTTAAAAACTAAGGCCACCCATCTTACAAACATTTTTTTTTCTCCCTCTTACCTGTGTATTTTTATCAGCACATTAATTTGGTTTACAATTAGCTTCAATGCTTTAAGTGAGACCACTGATATCTACAGGGCTGATGGGTGCTATGTCTTACTCTGCAAATTTTCACTCCCAGAGAGTGCCCCTACTGAAAGTGACAGGGCATTTATGACAGAGGGTTAACCATATGAAAATATGATACAATAATTGAGACCGAGGGGTGTCTATACTATTGAAAACATTCACTGTTGACATGCATTATAAACTACTTGTCTTAAAAGGTGTTTAATGTGCTTAGATTTGCTCTGAATTAATTATTGCCAGATACAGAAGATACTAGTATAAGTACAGGCTTTCAAAAGCAACTGCTAAAGATCCCTTAGTTTTCTGGGAATAAATTTAGGAAGGAAGAACATTGACAAGATCATATTATACAATACATTCCACAGGAAGGAAAATATGTGCTACATTTATACGTATATGTTAGTGTAGTTATCATGTGTATATATAGGTAAAGGCCACAAAAATTATCATCTGCTGACACGGTGCATGGAGCTGTAAAACTATGACAGGTGACTAAAGATATTAAAAGAAAGGGAAGGGAGAAAAGGAGGAAAAGGTATAACGGGTCAAGAATTTGGCGATCAAGAAGGGGAAGAAGTGCTAAAGCTCTGCTGGTGCTGCAATATTATTAAAAGAAAAAAAATCACTGTCAGGTGCAAATGCAGTTTGGATTGCAATCTGTGTGAGTGGGGATGTTCTCTGATGAACAGAGAAGGAAAGAACTCGGCAAGAATGAGATTGTTAGGGATACAGCGAAGGTGGCTAGCCTAGACCTAAGAGCTAATGTGACAGTATGCGTGCCAGAGACTGTAAAAATAAGAGCAGGCAGAAGGGATAAAAATTACATTAGGAAGACAGTCATGGAGAAAAATGCTACTGAAGTAAGAAGCAAGTCCCATCTATGTGAACCTGAACTTACATGAATAAAATTGAACACACACTACAACCACACTGTTTCACAGATATTCAAAGAAACTTTGAGGGAATTGTGTTTTATTCCAACATTGATCAAAATGGAAGTGCTGAGAAGAGGTACTACAGACATAAGCCAGAAAGGTATTTTGAAATTTTAAAAGCATGTCCTTCTTGGATCTAAAACATTTCAATTCTCTGCTTTGAACTTTCACTTCCATTCGAACTTTTGTATGACTCTTTCATTTTATACTTTAAAAATATCAGGACTTGAAACAAGAAATCGGATAAGAAATCAGAATTTTAATTTCTATGTTGCTGCCTGCCAGCACTTAGACTCATTCTCCTCTCCAGGGAATGATTTTTCCACTACAAAGATATAACACACTTGGATTAAATAAGGTTCCATAGCAAATAACTGTAAGTAACAAGAGGAAGGTCAGAGCTGTTAACGAGTCCCTTCCTGTGTAAGTTTAGAATGATGTAAGCCAAGGATTTGAAAAATTTTTCAGGAAATTTCCAGGAGGATTGGGAGTAGACAAAACATAGTGCTTCTGAAAACCCTTAACTCCAGAGTCTCTGCATCTACTAAAGACTTAGACATGCATGTCTAACTTCACACTACAGTGGGTAGACCTTTGTAATGCATTAAAATCTTTGCAATCCAGGCACTTGAAAGTATAACAGGATCTGGTTAATCCAGGCTTCTTAGCAGTGCTACTCTTGACTTTCAGTGGATTGATACCTATGGGTGTAAACTCTTCTATCTTCTGCTAATATAAATAAAAGAGAAGTGAAGGCTGGAGAAGTCAGGAAGAAATTCACTGTAACAAATCCCATTCTTCTTTATCACTAATGCAAATAGTATCCATTTTACGAATAGGTGAGCTGTATTTGATCCATAGTAAGAATGAAAATATTAGAAAACATGTTATTTTTGTTTAGGCAACAATGTGAGAGGTAGGAACATTTCTTGGGGTTAACTCAAAAGAATTTGTTTGTATTTTAGGTATTTAATTTCACTCATCAAAATTTTGATTAACAAAAATTAGAGCTATTTTGAGTGCTCCAATTTAAAGCAACAATTTATTAATCATGCCATCTGCTCCTTCTAAATAACATCTGTTTCTCACAAGTACAAAAATGAAAGACTGCTTTATTTTAATTAACAGACAGTGGGACAACAGCATTATCAAAAGGTCCATGTGAAAAATCACAAGCCAAATTAATAAGCAGTATATTTTGTATGCATAGGGAAATCCCATACTTTCATGTTTTCTGTTTCTCAAACTATTAAGATGGTGGAAAATATTAATTTTGCTGATGGCTACTAATTATAGTAAAAATTAAAATTTCTCTACAAATTAAGAAGATGCCTTAATTCGAAAATAAACAATCTGTCCTGGGTCTGGCGGGGATAGAGTTAATTCTTCCCAGGACATAGCAGGGATACAGGTATTCCATCCCATGGAGCCACGCCCAGGGGGTAGCCGGAGCTAGCCGGGGAAGGGGAGGCACAGGAAGTCGGGAGGGGGGAGCAGGAAGTCCCCCCGGGGGAGCGGAGCGGTCGGGGGCGTCCCGGGTCCGGTCGGCGAGTGGCGGTATCGTACTCGTGGTTGTATATTCCTCTGTCGGTGTTGTTGTTGTTTCTTGCCCCCTTTGCTGTTCTGTTAAATTGCCTTTGTCTCAACCCACGAGC